>LKNJ01002770.1:20079-75213 GCA_002120245.1 Maccullochella peelii | reverse complement strand
TAAAGCACCTGTAGGTGTAATGTGTAGGTGGCCCAATACTTTTGTCCATATAGTGTATTTGTGTGCCTATGAGGAAAGTCCCATACCACAGCTTTTATGTTTGCACTGCAAGCCATGTCAGTACTGACAATGGCCAAACTCTATAGACTGCCAGTTTGGAACTAAACACCTTTCACCACTTACTGTAGCCACAGGTATAGTGGAAAATGTAAGACCAGGCAGATGGCCGAGGTGCAGTGCACTGTAGATGTGCAGGGTTCAGGTGGCTTCACTGGGGTTATTAAACCACAGTTGGGCCTACAAACCCATGTGTGTCTTTGTTTCAACATCTTTCACTCACAGATCAAACCAAAGCAGTATACTATGAGTCTCATCAATATCCAGGTAAGAAAATATGTGACGCAGTGGTAAGGTAATGCAATTAAGTGGACCTCTCCACACTTCTTCTCTGGCCTTGGCAGATTAAAATAGCCACTTATTGACAAGAGCAGCACTTTGGCTCTGAGGTTCACTGCTGTAGTTCATTATGTTCTCTGCAATTAGGAACATGAAGTGGGGGAACATTATGAGAGCCTCCATGTTATTATGGCTGACCATATAGTCCATGCTAATTAAACGTCAGCATGGACAGGAAGGGAAAGTCTGGCCTACAAAAACCTGACTTCATAATATATGGTTGGACAAAAGGAAACTGGACAGTGGATTCAAACTGAAGCTCTGCTTTGTAATTGAATCAAAATTGTACTAACTGAACCATTAAAAATGACCGTGCTGCAATCAATCAGTAATTACAGAGGCCTGTATTTTATTAGCCAAATACTGAAGGCTAAAGCTAACAGTAGTAGAGAATACTGCACTTCTTAATCATTAACTCAAAGTAGAATTTACACCTCAACCAAACCCATTGACTATAAAAAAAGAAAACCATGACGGAGATGGGTTTGCTTTTTCAAGGGCATATATATAGCAAATGGCACCTTATTTAATTTAATGTTCTTCTTTGAACACAGGTGTATTTCCAACTTGCAAGGGCCTGTTCACTACCAACGCATTGTTGGAGGTCCCACTCTCTCTGGGGCCCCCCGCCCCAGGTGCCCCAGTGCAACCGCACTGCCTGCACTGTCTATATTTACGCCCCTGGTGCACTTATTATTGTCACTGAGGAGCATCCCTATGACTGTAATGTAACAGCTCACTGATTTAAAAAAAAAAAGCCTCTGTGTGGCTCATGTACTCACGGTGATCCTCTCAGGGCGTTTTCAAACCTAATCTCTTTGGTTCAGTCAAAGCGAACCTTGGTGTGTTTGCCCGTTTAGTGCTGTTTGTTTGTGCAGGTGCAAACACAGTAATCGCACTCGGGTGCAGACCAAAACAACTATACCAAGACCCTTTAGAAGACGTGGTCTCAGTCCGGTTCCAAACAAACTCTGGAGCGGTTTGTTTGTGGTGAGAACGTAATCCGACTTCGATCCGATCCAACTACACTGTATACTCCGCAAGTTTGAGCTAAACGGCTCCTGTAGCCAGGTGTGCTTTGCATTCTGCGATGCAGCAGAGCCGGCAAACTGTTTCATAGTACCAGCAGCTAACCGGAGAATGAACCGGCAATGTTTCTCTCACAGAAATATGCACTAGTTCACAACACAGGAAGTTCTGCCTGTATTTATTTTTTTCTTCTTCAGTTTTACTGGCGGTCTACAAACCAACGTCAATGGTGCATGCCGCCACCTACTGTTACCATGTGTAACATCCCCAGACACATCTGACCAATAAGCAGAGTGAATGTTTTCACATGGTTTGTAGTGGTGTATTTTAGTTCGCTTGGATTTTTCCTCTGTGTGAAAAGAAACTGAACAGAGGGGAAAACGCTCCAAGTTTACAAACTAATCAACTGTTTTGGACCAGAGCAAACGAACTATAGGTGTGAAAATGTCCTCAGAGATGGCATATAGTAACACCCGGTTCACTCATATAAAAAGGAAACTGAGACCTAGCTGCAGTGAAAATAAAAGCCAAAACAACAAACCATTTTACTCCAGCCACGGTCACACATGAGAGTGGTCTATGTTAGGATACAATGCAGGAGCTGTAATTCCTCTACACAATGAATGACTTTGTGGCACAGAACTCTCATTCACTACAGAAGAACCAAATTACCTGCCCAAGCCTTAATCATAGTTTCACCACCAGTAAGTAAAGCAGATGCATTGATGTCCATGGGTTGCTTTGTGTATGCAACTAAATGTTCTCCTTATTGACATTTAGCTCTCTCCGCTGTGATAGCAAGAGATCCAATAGGGTCTCCAATAATCAGTTTCCATAGAAATAGCTCTGTATTGATGGTTGGACACACACTGTAGGTATCCATTATCTGACACTCTGTGATATAAGTGGGATGTCTGCTATAAGTGGCCTGCAGATGACTGTCTTTTATACACAAAACTGCTTCAAGGGTAAAACACCACAGATGATGCACTTCCACAAATCCCTTGAGCTCTGACCTCTTGGATCACTGGCAGACTTTTCTCGCCACATTAGTGAGATGACTAGTTGTCCTTGACAGGTGAAGTGCAGTATTAATGATATCATAGTGTGCTCAAATTAAAAGAAAAAAAAACATGACAGGAGCTGAACCAAGTTTTTCTTCAGAGGAGAACGCAACAGTTTGAGCTTTGAAAAGTGTTGTTGCTAAGCCCAAGGATATTGGGATGATTTTGAAAGGATGCAGCTTTGACTAAAACTCTGCCATGGATGTTTTCTTATTATAATTGCTGTCTGCAGTTTACAGCCACTATCACTGCTGTAAAATAAACCACATTTAGGTGTTAAGCAAATTCCTTGTATGTGAAAACCTACTTGGCAATAAATCTGATTCTTAAAGTTTAGACATCCTAGCACCTCACGGTCTTATTATTTCACTTTCTGTCATTTAAGCCGGAAAAAAAAAAAAAAATCACCATCTTTGTGGATTCCTAGATCTGAGAAAGAGATAAGTAAGCCTCATTTTGGCCAAAGACCATTTAATATGCATCACGTTAAACATAGTACTGTTAAACCAATGTAGTAAACACAGTGAGCGTATTCACTTACAGAACACATACAGTATGACCGGAAGTTTGTGGGATATTTGAGACAAGTAAAATAATGCCATTGTAAAAATGATTGAGTTCTTGCTGCGATGCTTTTCTATCGCAAATGCAGGTAATAGCCAGTTATAAATGGTTCAACACATGAGCAAATGTCTGGGGCAAACGCATACACCCTTGTTTTGCAACTCTTTAAATAAAGTGGATACTGAACACATTACCAGTATGGCAGGCTTTGCACAAAATGTCAAGTTTCAGACTGTGAAAGTAGTCTGAGCCATATGTATCACAAAGTGTGTGAGTCTATTAGATGCTCTCCTGAGCCTTTAATGAACTCTTTTTCTTGATTCAATCAATGGCCTGCCAGGCATTTGTATTGCCCTGAAAGGACAGATTCATGTTGTATGCATGCTAGTGGGGCTAGGTTTACAATCATATTAACTATCAGTTTATTAATTAACTAACATTTAATGTTTAATAGTAATATTTATATTTTAGACCCAAACCTGACTGAAACTCTCAGGATGCCTGTGAAAATATATCCAAACCCAACCTGAGATTTAGCTCAAGCCCATCCATCAGGCTCCAGTCCAGCTGCAGATCTCTAGGACATAATAGTAAAGGCTTGTATAATAAATTAATAAATTCTGCGTGTTACAGAGTTAATGTGTCAATCTAGACTATACATCTATACATCATTTTTACTTTTTCTACATAAAGTTAGTCTTCACCCATAAACTATTGACTTGTTCCACTTTACTGTAGATATGCAACTAGTGAAGTTCAGTTGATTTGACATATTGTTACTGCTACATACAACATATATAAAAGACAGAACTGCTGTTTTCCAACAAATGAGACTTCAGTGGTCACAAGCAACTTGTGCTTCGAGTTGGTAGTAAAATTAAGCTAAAGCCCTTGTTCCGCCAAACAGTTTAAATGGTCATTTCAAGGTAAGCCAATATTTCAATGCCCTAGAATTAATGATGTCAAATTTTGAAGTCACACTGACATTGGGTAAAAATTGTAGACATCGCGGTCAAGAAGAAAGTGTTCAGACATTTTATTATGGCTCTTTGGAGGACACACTAAGATGTCTGGCTTGATGTTCAAAAGACATGATTTTATCGTGTTTTTGTAGCTGGTGACGCACACTATTAGTAATGCATGGCCATACTTTGTTCATGGTTATCTCAGGCCACACACTGGGCTCAGACCATCCATAACAGGGCTGGAGACACATCTCTTTATCATGTTGAACAGACACTGCGAGTCCTGAATGTATTCTTTTCTCTCACTTTGGTGTTTGACCACCGAGACTCCCTCCATTTGTCTGGATGTCCCCACGAGACGCCCACATTGTCTCCTGAAATAGTGTGTCAAATCTGGTGGTTCTCTTTGGATGAGAAATGCTTGCCTTTCAATAAATGGGTGGTACGCTCGATAAATGTGTCATGGACTTCCTGAAACACTTTAGACATGTAATTTAATCTTTGTAATATGTGTCTGTAGTAGGGCATATTACACAAACAAAAAAGGATTTCAGTTCTAGTGAAAACTGGAAGGATGTGCTTCTCTCTTGTACAATGGGGTATGGGTGTTTTCCACGGTCAAGAATGAACTTTGAAACTCTACATTTTAATAACTTAGAGTATCGACATTACCCAATGGAATCAGCTGTGATTTTGAAAGTTATCAGCTATATAACAGATGTAGATTGGACCTTCCCTTTCTGATTTACTGTGACAGTCAGCATCTTTTTGGGCATGACACCTCACTTTTGTTCTGTCTTTTTTTTTTTTTTTTACCACTGCAGTAAAAATGACACTTTCCACTCATTAGGAATATATTTCCCCTCGGACAGCAAATAACTTCTGTTGGTTAAAGTAGACTTATAGACACTTTTTAGCTGACCAACTTGCTAACTACATAACCTGCTAGCCTATCAATTGCAAGGATACAAACAACTCATAATATATCACTCTTAAAGAACTGGCTCATCCTTGTACAAGAGCTGGAACTTGCACCTTTCAGACAGAACATCTGTTGTAAATGTCTAGTCCTCAAATTCGCTACCTTTTCAAACATTAAACATAACTGTATAATTTGCCCAGTACAGTACTAGTTGAAGGAACCACCTGGGAAGAAATTTTAAACAAAATTGTTTCATTCCAAATCTGATTTAACTGGTTTACCGTTCAATATTTAAAGAACTTCACTTGCATTCTTTTGGTGGTCAGGAGAGGGACAGCTGCACGGACTTAAAAAAAAAAAAAATCTCCACCTATCAACACAAAATAACTTGGCACATGTTAGCTAGTTTAAAAGATATACATTTACAAACAAATATTTGATGATTTGGCCAAAGGTTTTTTTTCCCTCTTATTAGAGCTGACAGTTACCAATTAATGCTTTATTTTTCTGAGGCAGGATAATTACAATAAACAGCATGGGGCTTTCACGGGAGGAAACAGAAAACAGTGCATGAAAATGTTAATGATTTTCTCAATAATGTACTTGACAATGACTTAAAGTGGGTAAATACATGTATCTTCTGCTCAGCAACGATAAAGGAATTATTTATTTGCAAAACTTACAAAAGCAGCAGAAAATAACAGAATTTACTTTTGGATTTGGTTACACTCAGTTGCAATAATAATTATCTTGAATAAAGATATATGGCTAACCTACCCATTTGCTTCCAAAACTAACAATACAGTCCATCTGTCACAACATCCCAAAATGTCACAACATTTGCACAACAGTGCAGTCAAAGTTGTCATCAAAAGGGTAAAAAACAACAACTTCTACCTATAGACATAATGAAATTCTACATTAGCAGCATGAGTGAAATGAGACACTAGCATTTCACAAAGTATTGTTAGGCGGCCTCCTTTATGGGTATGATGAAATCCCTGGTAGACCCGGCTCAGTGGTAGCTTTGTCATGGCGCTGTTGGTTCCAGCCAGCAGCTTGATCAAGCGAAACAGGCCAGCGGCTGTGCCTACAACTTCCTTCGTCCTCACTGTCATGTCCAAATATGGGTCATGTAGAGTGCAGTGGCTGTATTTGTGTGTGTGTGTGTGTGTGTGTGTGTGTGTGTGTGTGTGTGTGTGTGTGTGTGTGTGTGTGTGTGTGTAAAAATCATTTCCTATCTGCTTTACCTCTCTTGGGGTGAAACCTCACTTCACTATACAGATCGACCGCAAAACCCCGGTAGATTTTATTCTTTGGTTTAAGGCAGAGGTGCACCATAACTGGGGCCAAGCGCAAACCGACTCACCTGCAGGCCTTTGGCTTTTTCCATGTCTCTCTTTTAATGTAGTAACTGCTATCGTGCTATGGTCCCCGGGGCAAAATGAGAAAGCCACCAAACCTTACCTGTTCTATAAGCAGCAACCGTAAACAGTTAATAAGCATGATTGAGTAGCCAGAGGAAAGTCAGAACTGTGGAAGACTAACCAAGGGCTAATACCGTATATAAAAAGGGAAAACACCATTGCATAAGCCGCTTAAAGCAGTTTGCAAATGGCTAAGGGAAGAAAAAGATTATGGTAGCAGGAAATGAGCTGCAGGTAACAGGGAAAACAAGCATATGCTGTCAGAGGATGTGAGTTACACTGTGGCTGAAGGGAGCCAACACCTCTATCCATATGCATATTTGGTGCATGTTGCAAATGGAAGACATCACTCATCACAGTCAAGCAGTCCTCAGCTTCTAATTACATGTTCACTGTACACAGACTATACTACCTCTGTAAGAATCCAGCTGGAGAGATTTCCCAGTGGCAAGGATGAGAGGGATGGGGGATGCAGAGCCCAACATGTGGAGGCACACACAGCTGGTGAAACCCTTTTTACACACACACACACACACACACACACACACACACACACACACACACACACACACACACACACACACACACACAGTAGTGCTTCATTATGTCATGCAATTACCAGCCCAGTTTGGTTGCATTGAAAAATCCATCCTGCATTTCATTACCTTGACTACAGTACATGGAGAAGTTGAGAGAGACTAACATCCTGCTTTGATCATGGTGTTTATACCCCCTGCATGTGAACACAACTGTTCAGCTTACAGCACAGTTCATAACGACATGCATCAGCTATGATAGTTTAAAGTAACTACTGGAAGTGTTGAACGTGCAGATGAAGAGAAGTATATAGACTTGGTTCTATTTGCATGAATCTACATGTGCTGAATTTTGATCCAAAAAATAACAAAATGGACAATTATCTTTGCACTTCACAGTGCCCAGAAACACGAGAAAACAAACCTGAAGCTTATGTGGTGAGGAGCTGACTACTGTATGAGGATAACGCCGCAGTCCATCTCAAGCCCCTTAGCAGACACATCAAAGCAATCTTTTGCAGTCAGTAGTCCGTTCTCTCTATCAGAAATCCTGCTAGCCCTGTTTCACAGAGACTGACAGGAGGCAATCCGTGCTGATATCAGATCTTAGATGTGGAAAAGGTGGCCTGAATATAGAGGGGCTTGGAGAGACATTTGGAGGATGGGTAGGACTAAGGATGCTCTATGCTAGATTCATCTCCCTTGGGGGGGGTCAGTTCCTCAGGTTTATCAGAGAGATTGCCATTTAAACTGCCACTGTTGGGAACCTGGTGTTTGTTTGATTTGGCTTTGGGGAGAGCCAACAGGAGGTAAATGCTGAACACTTCATATGCAGTTGAATACATACAGTATTTTTTACTTAAAAGTTCAGTGCTAATGGCCAGTTGGAAAGGGGGTTGTCAGTTAAAAGGCCTCTGTTGAGTCACCATTGAGTCAAATGTCACTGATGACTGTAGGTTTTAGCTGAGAATATACATTTGATACCATGTGTAGCGTAATAATAGTGCACATTTAATGGGGACAAAAGGACTGGGACTAGTATGTGGTTGGCCAACCAAGTGTTATCCATTTAAAGTTATTTTCTCCAATTGCCAATATACCAGTGCACATGTGTGTCCATGCATTGTTTTTCTTATTCAAATCCTGGTAGCTTGTTAAAGTTATATCGTAGCGATAGAGATAATCAGCTTTTCCTTCATTTTGTTTTACATAGTTGAGGAGCAGAGAACAACTGAGTGATTCTCTTTTATGAGGATGTCAAAATGAGCACAGTTGGTTGTGGCCAACAGAGGACATTTGCATAAAACGCAAGTTTCTCAACTTCCCTATGTTGCTCTGCTGGGAGTTTTTTTGAGTGTTTGAGTCACAGTGGGTGGCACCAGCATGTTTTTCAAGGTTAAATTCACAATGAATGGCATCCCATTCCATCTCCAATGTCTGTATCTGTGGCGTATGGGGCATAAGGATATGAGCACTGAAGTACATGAGTGCACTAAAGGCTCCATTTACATGGTTTTCAAGGATTGTGGTACAATGAAATGCATAGGGCCAAAAGCACACAGCCACCCAGCAGTGGAAGTGACAATACCAGATCAAAATATAGGTTAGGACTACAATCCTGGTATCACCATTGTTTGACAGTTCCGCTACAAGCTAAAGCAAGCGTACAATTTAATCACAGAGCGCTCATGGATCTTTGATCTTGAACATGTATGACATTTCTATATGTGTCTATTAGAAACTGAAATTCTCAAAAAACAAAACAAAAAAAACAACAGAATATTAGCTAGATAATGTGTGCGGGCTGAACAATTTGTGCTGTCACGACATTTTGACAGCAGATGTAGCAATTAGGAGCTGGAGAAAGTGTTGGACTGTTTTCTTCAGTTTTAATCACTCAGTTTTCGGAAATCCAGCAGATAAGAATTAAATCACAAAGAGAAGGATATTATATTTCGCACAAATATGAATTTTAAGTCACTAGAGAATGTATTGAGTGCCGAAGATTAGTTAAGGATGCATGGGAAAAGCCCGTGGTGGTAGTTGGAGTTGAGCATAAATCTGTCATCAAGCCGCAGCTCATTGTGCTCTCGTCATTACTGTGGCACAAGCGTAGAACATCATTTCTGCTGGGTACTCCAGAGATATCAAGCCTCACTCCCACAAGATTAGAGATTGCATTACAAATTAGTACGCATGAGCAATGGAACAGAGTTGCGATTTACTCTAGGTTAGCATGGATTAGTCTAAATCATTTAACCCCGGGGTTTGCATTGAGACAGCTAAATGTACTTCAACAAGAAGTAGATTCCACCATTAGCACTGGCTCATGGCTGAACTAATTATGTTTTACTACAAAACAGAACGATCAAAGAAAACACTGAGGAGAATAGAAATAGTTCAAAGATAGAGATGGAATTGAAAGTAAGCCCAGTAAACAGCATGATATCTAATGGGAATAAGTCCTCTGCCACTATTTAAAGTTCTTCTTCTTTGTTCTTCTGTTATTTCAGCTGTAGCACCCTTCTTTCCAAACATATACTGAGGTGTATAAAATTGTGTTAAGGTTGCTGAAGCAATGTAACATATACAGTAGAGTTGCTTTGGTGTAAGTATGGTGATATTCTACATTTCCCTTATTGTCAACAATGAAAAGACAAAAAGCAACAATGAATTGATCATACTAACAGTTGCTGGCTGACATGTTCCTTCATTACGATGAACATGGGTGCTGTAAGTGAGTCGATTCCATGTACACCACATAAAATACTTGCAAGTGCACTGAATCTGAAGCAGGAAATAGTCCCTAACAAATGTACTATGTATTATTATGCAACAATGGCTAAAAATGAAGTGCCCCGGTCTAAAATTCAAAGTATATATTTGTGACACATTTTTAAACATTTGTGTGAGTCAGAAAGTATTGAAATACAGATCAACACATTGTTGGTTTTTCATCTTTTCATTTGATTTATTGACAAAAGCAAAAATATAGTATGTCTGCTGGCTTATTCTTTAACCAAAGCAGCAAAATAAAATGTAGCCCATTGTCTTTTTTAAACTGTAGACAGTATATTAATATGTGTATTATTAATAAGTCTTTCGCTCATCAACCTCCTCCGGCATAATGACAGATATTGCTCTACAGATGGAGATCATATGCAAAAATGAACAGTCAGGAGTAATTTCAAATCCATCCAGCTTATATTTTATCTACTATAGATAGAACATGCATGTATGCCCTGTAGGATTTTCCCATGAGATCATAAACCCAATGAAATTTTTTTACTCACCTGCCTTGCAAAGACTGTACTGTACCTCTGTACTGAATGCTTAATCTGCACACACTTTTTCATTTCACCTTGGCCCTACTAAACTCTGGCTTATTGTTGACAAACACGAAGTGTATTGTAGTGTGTCAGTATGTATTTTGTCACCAAGTTTCATATTCTGACTGCATCTATTTTGGCCTCTATGGGTTGTTTCAGTATGTTTTTCCATCCATGTCTCCACTTTTCACTGGACATCCAGATGTGGTTAACTAGATGTCAGCCAGGCTCAGTGAGAAGGTTTCTACTGCAGGGAGCGCTTGTCTACATCTATGTTTCCATACCTAGAGGTGTCACTGTGCAGGAGTGGCAGTGGTCATGTCATTGAAGATAAATGTACAAGGGTAAATTGCAGTGTGCTCCAAATCCCATTCTCCAGTGAGCCTATTGATCAAAAGGGACAGCTGTAGCCATGGGCCATCATATATAGTAGTGTGAAGACAAGGGCCACACAGGTCATTAAAGACAAAATGAACGACATGTCATTGTATTACCATAAAGCATGCTGTGGTTGGATGTATTTTGGTCAAAGGCCTGTCACTGGCATGAGTCAATTGGTATGGTTTGGTGGGCCTGGTAGAAAGTTGTGTTGATTGACTAAAAGCTCTGTATGAGATCTGTATCTCCTTGTATGAGAGCACTAACTAAGGCTCAAGTGGATGTCATGGGCAATTTGACAAGTGGGAAATTAGAGCAATATGTTTAAACACGCGAAGAGAGCAGTTTTGTTCCGTTTCCCATTATGCTAATGGAACTAAAAAGTTAGTATGTTCATGCATGGATGTCTAATGGCCCCGATATCCCCCAGTGCTTCCTTGTAGGAAACCAGGTAACAGCCATACTGCGATATGATGTGCTTTTCTGATCACCAGCTTCATAATAAAAAAAAGCAATTAACAGAATATGTTTGTACTCCATGAGCAGAATCCCATGCCATCTAATCAGAGATAATTTTGATCGGTTGCGTCGAAATCTGAGGCTCAACGAGGTTAAAGCCGTACAGAAGAAGAAGATAACTTACGGACAAAAATGCTTGTTGTTGTTTCTAAGTGAAAATCGCTCAACCAGTTTTGTGGACTGAATATACTGTATATATTAATATGCATCTAAAGGCAAGCATTTAACATTTATGTCTGTCCATATTTGTAGTATATACTGAGTAAAAAAGGAAGCAGGGAATTTTGCAGATGCAAAGAAATGTTGGTCTTTGCTGACCTTGCCTCCCTACCCCCCTCTCCCCAGTCCATTTATGTCTTCATATGTTTGAGCCTTATGTACTGTATACAGAATTACAGCTCCAGCTTCTTTTCTTTTACTGAGTATTACACAGTAAAAGTATTAGTACACAGTATTAGTTATGCTGCCTCTCATTCCTTGCTTTAGCTGTCTGGTCACTGAAATTCAACACTTATTATTTACAGGATTTTCTACTTTTCATACCTTAATGGAAGCTTTTGAATGGTCAGCGGCTATAATTGACTTACAGGATCCATTTACCCACTTTGCGACTTTATAATCATAAACTACTCAACTCACCATGCATCTCAAACACTAGCTGCAACAGGAATCATATCCATATTAGACAATTCTACATACGCCTCACGGTTTAAATCCAGTGCCAACATTCAGTGCCAGTGCAAGAAGTGCGCCCTAGTCCACCAAATTAAACAACAAAATAGGTCGTTTGTCCATGCCCTCAAGAACGACACACAGAAGCTTTTTCAGATCTGACTCCCCTCTCAGCAGGTTTGGTTAGGTTAGGTTTAAGCACACAAACAGCTTGGTTAGGTTTGGGAAAGTTAATGGTTTGGGTTAAAATAAGTACTTAGTTAAGGTTAGGGGAACATTGTAATTTGGGTAAAATGACAACTTTAAGGTTAGGGGACCTTTGTTGTCATGGTTACAATAACATGGTTGACCGTCGATTGGAAACGGGAAACAAACTGATCTCCTGTGTTACTGTTGACCCATCCAGCCCATGTATAGTATGTCTGGACCCACCCTGATTAGGGCTCTTAACAAAATGATTCTGGATCAGCACTTATTATGAACAATGTTGGTCACCGCGACAACGCTGGCTATTGCTCACGGAACATTTTTCTGTGAGAAAAACTGGAACACAAGGCAACCATGTCCAACACTGGCCCATTCATCCATGTTTGCAGAAAATGACTACATGCAGTTCCCTGAACCGTTGGTCATGTGTACACATACTTTGATTAAAATTAATGGCTGACTGAAATTTTTGATTAAGGCCTGGTGGGGTGGAACGGTAATCACATGCCGAGTAGCTCTTCAGCTGAGTTGCGCATACAGTGGTTGATCTGCTGTTGAAACACTGAACAGTGTTTCCCTCTCATAGCTGTCGACTGCACCGCTTTGAGTTTATGTGAGCACAGGATGATGAACAAGTGCCAAACAAACTACATCAGAACAGAAGTACTGAATCTTTAAGTCTGTGTGATTACTTTGATCAGGATAGGATGCCAAAATTAAAACCATGTTTTCAGTGTCTATTTAGACATCTTAGAGGGACAAAATAAAACTTAAAAAGCAAGAAAGATGTACAGTTGTACTGGCTGGCATACTGAAATTTCAAAGAAAGGACTCAAATAGTTTCTGAGCAGCTGTTTGAATTCTACATTTGTATAACCACCTCTGTTGTTCTACTTAAAAGTGTGTGTACATAAATGCGTTTCAGCTTTGCTTTCAAAGCTGAATAGAGTCACTTACTAACAAGAGAGTGACAGCCAAAACTTACCCTTGTTGCGTATTCTCGACAGCAGTCTGGCACAAATGAAAAGGATGTAGGGGGAAGCAAAAGGTCAGGCTCATTAAATGTCAGCAAAGATCATCTTAATAATTGAATCATTCAGACAAAGAACCACATAATTTTGCTTTGAAGGGTTCTGAGGAGCCACTTGCAGTTACATTTGTAGTTTTATAGTCACTAGAAACTGCAGATATAATATTAAGAGTGACTGTTGTACAGTACATTAACCTCAAAAGACTTAACATCCAAGAACAATTGCATCACTCCGGACACAAATTTTCAAACAGATGTGTTTGTGCCAGAAACGATCATAATCTATTGACATGCTTGTAAACAGACTTGGGCTGTTTACTCCTTCACCCTGTCCGTAATATTGGACATATTGAAGCACTGATGACACCATGCACAATAATAAGGAGTCCAATTAGAAATGCATGAGGGCTGATGGAGAGGTGATGTAGGCCCAGAGGGAAAGCAGAAATCCACAGCTCCTCCCACAGCTCAGGGAAGCAGGCAGAAGTTCAGCTGCAAAGAGTTCACTCAAACTATGATTCTTCTCTGAATAGCATTATGCAAGAAAAATAGTGCAAACTTGCAAACAGTTTGCTTTTGTTCTTAAAGTTTAATAAGAATTACTGAATTTCTGAAACATAGAAACCTCTGATACCCCAAAATGTACCAGATAATTAATGCCAATTGTTCGTGAAGTTGATGAATTTGTGACTGTGGTTACAATTCCCATCCTCAAAAACCCACTGCAAATATTAGAGTGCTTCCAAATAAAGAATGCTCTTTAATGGAGATTAATGCAAACTTGAGCATCATTAATCCACCCAGAACCACAAAAAAGACAGAAACATTTACATAGAAACATTGACAAATACCTAAATGGAAATGTTCTTTAATACATTTTAAGACCATATCTAATCATATACTGTAAATGCATACTATATACTTCTTGATATATCAAGAAGTGTCATAGAAATAACAGGACTTTTTACAGCTGAGGAATCTCACACTGTTGTTTCATCACTGTTTATTAGCATCAACAAGCAGAAATGACTCACGCACAGCTCCACAGATCCAGGCTGCATTTATCTGGAATTTGCTGTGGAAGCGTATGTGTTGGATAATAGTTTTTACTTCAAGTACTGACTCATGAATGTACAGTATGGTGGTAAGAAATTAACTTTGTCTTATGGGCTAGACTTGCTGTATCTTGCTAAGACTGAGTTATTTGACTGTAGTGAACCCCTTTGTTGTACCATCAGTAAAATGATATACTTATATACTAAAATGATTGTCATTTGTCAGCCGGCTGTGTCAAAATGCATTCACAAATCTCTGCTAGAACATACAGTACAATTGTGTTAAAGACCCAGTCTTCTTCTATCAATATTTCCTGAGTTTATTGTCACAATAATTTGCCTCTGAAAGCTTGTAACCACCTTGTCAGAGAAAATCACACTTGTGACCAAACAGGATATTTTATCGTTTTGTGTCGAACCGTAAAACAAGCACAACCCAAGACAGACAGTTTGTTATCAAGGTGTGTGTGTGTGTACCAATATACTTTAAAATCAGCACTACAGAGTGGACTTCAGCCAGAAGCAGTGGAGTGGAGTCAGGGGACCAGTGAGAGTTGAGCTTTATAATGTAAGAAGGACAGATATGTGCACAGCTCCACTGGGAAAATCAAAGGTGCTGGGTGCTTGTGTTGTTTTTAGCCATATGGTACTAGCGGCGTGGCTCCAGGGATGAAAACTATGGGATGGTTAACAATGATATTTGGTATGTTACCATAACAACTGTTTGTACGTAAACATGTTACATGAATTCTTCTGCCCTCACTATGCGTGCACATCTATGAAACAGGCTAAAAATGCTTTCAATAAAAAGGCTGAAACCGTGAAAACAGTATTGGATAAAACTCAAAATATTAAGTATGTATTGTATGTTGGGATTGAGCTACTTTAATAAATTAATGGTGGTCTTGATGCAACCTGCAGCCTTGCAAGGTGTAGAATTGTTAAGTTCCAGCAGAGGTTTGCACTCTGTGGAGTATAATTATTGCCAACACAACACTTATTCCTAGATTTATACAGATGGCTACATTCATTCAAATTCAGACATCGAAGGACAGACATGGTCAATTTAGAACATTGAGGAATTGACAACATGCCGCTTTGCTGGGAAGCATTGACAAATCCTGGGCGTGCAAGGACACTTCAGATGTTGGTGTGTTGGTAAGCAATCCGTGTGAGAGCAAACAAGGAATAGCCAAAATTATCTTTTGAAAGTAAACCATCTTAAAAAAAAGGTACTCAACCTGAGAAATAGTACAGGTAAGGGGAGGTCTTGGCTCAGATAGGGGGAGCAGAACCACTGATTATATCCTTTGTCATTGCCCGTTCACCCAGGGCTAATATTTTGCTATTAGCTGGTGAACCCTGAGACCCGTCTTGGGATTATTTTACTGTAACATGCAATACCATATTTAACCATACCTTCATAATTATAACACAGTGAAGTAGTCAAAATGATAGCCGTCACAGTAGCTTCATATCCAAACAATTCCCAATTGTTGCCTACACTATTACAAGTGGAAGATCTCTCAGGATCAGCTCAGCTTTACTCTTGAAGTCCCAAAAATATCCTCCCCTGACGTTGCGGTTTATAGCTAAGAAGCAGTAAGATTGGTGGATCAGTGACTGGCCACACACACACACACACACACACACACACACGAGAACACAGGGCATCAGCAAAGCTGTGCCTTAGAGGGGATTGAACCTGCCATCTGTACTCCAGAGTTTCAGATCATGACAGATCGTGAACTGTTAAGTTGTTTCAAAAAGCATGGGGTGCAATCAGCTGTGCTACAGCAGGGGCCAGTAATAAATCAAATCCATCATGAACCAGGGTTTCCTGGCTTAAAAAATGTTTTCCTTGTTTCTCTATATGTTTACTTCTGTCTTTCTTTGCTTTCTGTCCTCTTTGCTTTCACTCTGGCCTGTTGGTGATTCCTGTCAGTGGCTGCTTGAGCCTCACTGGAGCTCATATCAACTCCTTCCTCTCCCCGTTGTGACATTCATAGCATTACAATTGAGCCATCAATCTGTCAAGCCTTACCCCTGCTAAGCCACGAGCAGTGGGAAGCACAGGGGAAGGACAAGTTTACCTCTGCTTCTGTTTTGCTTCTCTGTAGTTAGGGCCTAACAACCACAGTAAGTCTCAGCTGACAACTACAAGCTTATCTATTTCACATCATGTCTGAGGCAAGCCATTCACTCGTCATTTTTCACCCTCATTTCCCCATCCACTGCTGGGTATTTTTTGCTGATGAACCGACTTGGTGATAGTGGTTGGCTTCTCATTATTTTTCCCCCACTGCTACCTCTCATACATATACACCCTCCTCATCTTCTGTTTCCCAAATCTTTTTCTTTCTCTTTGTATTTGTTCCCCCTATCTCTCCCTCCCTGGGTAATGTCAGACTGAGCTCCTGTAAGGAGGAGATAAAGCCCCCCGGCAGGGCAGGACCACAGCTGTCACCTTCTGACTTCCTGGACAAGCTCATGGGGAAAACGTCAGGATATGATGCCCGCATCAGACCCAACTTCAAAGGTACAGTAAATGCCAACCATCAGCCCTCAAGAAAATCCAGTAGAAAGCACAAGCACGAGAAAACAAAACAAAGACCAGTCGATCTGTGCTGTGAAAGCTGACCAGCATTCTCATGTGTATGTGCTGTATGTTGTTCTGTCAGAAACTATAGTTTCAGTTGGACTTTGAAATCGGTCGAGTTATCAGGAGCGTCTTTTTTTCCTACGAGTTCTTAGCGGATTTATGGACGTTTATGCATGTTGGTTATCAAATGATATCCTCAGAAAGTCATACTGAACCTATAATCATGTGTATCATGTCTGTGTGTTTAGATTTGTCCGGGTTAAGACTCTGAGAAGGAGTACGTTTTTGACGGAAATTGCAGCAATGGGCACTAAGGGCTTTAAAAGTACCTTAATTGCCTCAATGAGTTGTGTGCCACAGCTGCTGCTGCTCCAACTGCTGACCATGTTGATAAGCGGGCAAAATCAATGAGCCAAACTACAAAAATGAACTTCGTGTTGTTTGTTTGAACACCGACATGCACCTGTCCCTGTCACCTCACACAGTATCTTTGCCTCACATCTCTCAGGCGTACGCACAGTTCTCAGGGTTTAGGCAACAAAAGCACTTTGGTTAAGGTTAGGAAAAGATCATGGCTCTTTTTAAATGTTAATAAATCCTATGTTGTACTTCAAGTCACTATTGAAGTATGACATAACCATAAAAAAAAAAACTTTAGCCATGATGTAGTTGCTGACGAGCAGATGTTCTATTGCAAGAGCTACTTCCAGGATATTGTAGATTAAATATGTTGTCATTGAAAGTTTTGCAAAAAAATGCATCTTCATTATGTTGATAAAAACGTTTCTCACTAAATGTATTTTTCGTTGCAAAGTTATAGCATGTCAATTTCAAAAGTCAGGGTTGGCCACTGACGGTTTTCTCAGACACCAAAATGTGGGCAGACATCTTTGACTTTCCCAACTCTTATTTCTAACAATCCCAACGTTTTCTACGATTTCCCTAGAATTGTTTTTTTTTTAAACTGAGTTTGGTTTCAGTGAATTAGATTTTTTTGGCTGTTATTGCACTTGAATTACAGGCTGGAAAAAACACTTGCTTTTCCTTAGTGCCTTTAAAGAGCAGTCTCTTCAACAGCAGAAGTGGAGCTGGCATGTCTTGCCTTGAAGCAACATTTTCAGTCACAATGACTGTATGATGAAGAAAAGTAATGAAGAAACTGCTGTAAATCTTAAAAAGCCACAGGAGCTATACAGTATAATAGGTATTTTTAATATGGACGGCAGTGTGATCTTATGAATCCCATCTCAGGGGAAATGTAAATTCAGTCTGTTTTTCTCCCCTCAGGCCCACCTGTGAATGTCACCTGTAATATTTTCATCAACAGCTTTGGGTCCATCACAGAAACTACAATGGTAAGAAGACCTTGGAGATTTCAGTTGTTTTACATATGTTGGAGAGGCGAATGTGTTTTCTTAAAAACATAATTATTATGCTTAAAAATCTCACTGTAGTTTATTTGTTTCTGGACATAATTACGTATTATGGTTTCTGTTTTAGTTTTATCTATGCACGATTTATATAGAAATCTTGAATCACTCCATCCTCTTTCTTTCCCACCAACTTCTTTCCTAATCCACACAGTGCTGAAGCCGTTCCCTCATTTCTGTGTTTCCTGGAGCAACCTTCAGAGACCAATGGGTCACTGACGTGCTGATAATGAACTGTCCACTCTGCAATTAAAATGAAAAATTGAGAAAGTGAATGAAAAGGGGTATGGGAGAGAGGACGAGGGGTTCAGGGAAAAATGTCTGTCCTCGCGTTTGCATTTACAGTGTTATAGCTGCTGGGTCAGCACGATACAGCGGTGAACTGTTTAAGGGTGTCAGAGAGGACCAGAGAGTCAGACCTCCAGTCAGGTCAGCCCAGAGAACGACAACACTAATGACATCACTGTATGCACTGGTGAAGCATGCTTTTTATATTGATAAATGAAGTCAACTAGCAAGAAAAGGAACAATCTACAATGCCCAAAGAGGAATTCTGACTTAATTGCACAGATTAGAATTCTAATTTAATTACTCATGTGTGCTGGCTGCAGGCAGGAGTGCTCAGTACTCGCCCTTGGCCTGGCTGGCATTGCTAATGCTCCGTTCACCAGCAGCACATGGCTGCAGCCGCCAAACAAACAGCACACCGTCTTATTCAATCAGTTACTTTAGTAAAATCTGATGAATATGGTGAAGCAGGGGCATTTCAACAAGAGTGATGTCTTTATTATTCTGAACCACTGAGGTTACATTACAAAGACAGATCATCTTGCACCTATCATTATGATTGGGAGATATGTAAATATTAAATTGTACTTTTATTGACAGAATTATATTCCAAGTATGCCACTTATTGTCTGAGAAAATGCCTACTATTTTCCTACTTACAATTAAACATTTGGCTGGTTTCAAATCCTCCTAGACCCATTGTTCACTGTGAACGCCGCTGCCCACACCATGATGCTGCCAGCTAAAAACAAACAAACAGTGGAACTGAGTTAATTTATGTACATGACAATAAGAAAATAAAGCACAATGGACACCATAGTCTCTTTATCATGTGGATTATATCATTGCATATGAAACAAAGTTTTAAATAGCTAAAAAAATACTAGATTTAGACTTTAAAGTGATATTCCATCCAAGAAGAAAGTGACAGTTAAAAGTTTCATCATAGTTTCATCTTTCATAGAGTACAACAGCTTTGGTCAGCTTAAATTCATTATCAGTTAGAATGGACTCCAATAGTGAGCAGTAACACATTCCCAGAAACTTCTCAAATCTCGACTGCAGAATGATCTACTTCCAAGATCTGCACTACAACCTTCAGGGATGATCTATTTTTTATTAACTACCCTGAGTTCTTCCACAGGACTACAGGCTCAATGTATTTCTACGGCAAAACTGGAATGACCCTCGTCTGGCATACAGCGAATACCCAGATGACTCCCTTGATCTGGATCCATCCATGTTGGACTCTATCTGGAAACCTGATTTATTCTTTGCAAACGAGAAGGGAGCCAATTTCCATGAGGTCACCACTGATAACAAGCTGCTGCGGATTTTCCAAGATGGCAGTGTTCTGTACAGCATCAGGTAACTAAAGATAATATTCCCAAAACGTAAGGATCGGAGCCATTGAGTATTGTTATCGCCAGTTGAAGAATGACAACAGGGGCTTAATCGACAGTATGATGTGTAAAATCCTCTGCATGTTATTCATTTATTCAACTGCTATGATATAATCAGATTGTTGTTGTCCAACTCTGGGAGCTTACTGGTAAATATGTCAGTTAATTTACACACAATTAACATTTTGTATATATTTAAAAATCACAAAAAAAATTTACTTTGAAAATGAGCAGCATTTTTGCTGAAAAATGGGCATGATTTTGCTATGCCTTAAAATACATCTACACTTTAATTCATATGATCAACATGAAACAAGTGATTTTTTTGAGGTCTAATTGGGTTAATTTGTCTCAAAGTGAAGAAAATGTGCAACTTGGTCTTGTCCAAGCAGGCAGATGGCAAACAAATCCCACTCATACATTACCAATTGCAGCAGATTGCTGCGTTGCCAATCACACACTCCCTACAGCACCTTTCCGCCCACTTAGGCGCACGGCCGGTCACCAAAATACTGAATGGGTGCAGGCGTGGAAGAAATACACAGAAATGTCAAGTGGCTGTTCGTTTGATGAAACACCACACTAGATGGGCCTTTTATGAAAACACTAATTTCATCCCTCTATGGAAGCCCACTTTTCTGTTAAAATTGTAATCATTTTCCAAGCTAATATTTATACGTTTTAATAGGATTTTATTATTTTTT
This sequence comes from Maccullochella peelii, assembly GCA_002120245.1. Lineage (NCBI taxonomy): Eukaryota > Metazoa > Chordata > Actinopteri > Centrarchiformes > Percichthyidae > Maccullochella > Maccullochella peelii. Next base: position 54,633 of record LKNJ01002770.1, on the reverse strand, counting down.
CTATGTTTGCTTCACTGAAAGTGGCAACAGCTTTTGGAAGAGGACGATACATAAATCCTGTGTTGTATTCAGACTCACAGTATTGAAAATACAGATAATCACCACCTCATTATACTGATTTACTGTGTCCTCTAGATTTGCTTACCAACTATATTTTGTAATTATGGATCATAACATCTTATCATCTCTAAATACATGACACAATTTAGGCAATGTTAGGAGAGTCAATCACTTGGGTATTTGTAGTTTGTTCTTCAGCTGGTGAAAAAGATATAGTGTCATCATAACACAGTGGCAAATGGGTGCCTGTGTGTATACTGCTGGCGGCTCTTGTCTCGCCTCTGGGCGATGCATTACAGCAGGTAATTACACAGCTTTCCTCCAGACAGACTCCCAAATAGCTCTCTCTCTGTTCTCTGAGGATTCTTAAAGGTTTAATGTACAGCACAACAAATAAAAGTAGGGATACCTACACCAGTTACTTTGCCATTACTGTGGTCCGTCGAGTAATCAAATAGCAGAGTAACTCAATATGTTTTCCAATCTACTGTTTTAAAAAGGAAAATCTTTTTACTTTTTGTTTCAACACATACAGATTCAGCTTGGCATTGATTTATTTCACTGTTCTTTTAATCTGTTAACCTATCATTTCTCCTTGTGTTTTGGTGTCTTTTCCTCGATCCCTTTTGACTTCCCCTTTTGTTCTTCTTCTCTCTTCCAATCTGTTTTTCTATCTCAGGCTGACTCTTACCCTGTCCTGCCCTATGGACTTGAAGAATTTCCCAATGGACATTCAGACTTGTACCATGCAGCTTGAAAGCTGTGAGTCTTCATCTCTTCTTCCTCTTGGCTCACTCTCTTCTTTTTAATTCCCCCCTCTTCCTGATTTTCTACCTTTCGCCTGACATGTAAAGTGTCTAACCTTGCTATATTCCAAGAGATAGGAACTGTATCGTATGGAGAAAAACTAGTCTCAATGTGGTCACAAATACGCATGGAACAGGTTACTTTTGCCTGTGGAGTTTTGAGACTATTCCAACGGTTGCCACCTCCACACAAATCTGCAAATGCATGCTGCGTTTAAGTACTGGTGGAAAACGGGGACATCTGGGCTTTCGGTGGATTCGTGTGTGGGAAAGACATTTATCTAAAATCGACAGAATAGCTCGTCCCCCCTCGATTAGAACACTACTGTATAGAGTCTCTAGTTGGTAAATGTAAATATATGCTGTCAGGTGGTAGTCTAGGTCAGTCTAGCATGTGCAAACCAAAGCACACACATGCTCACAGGATTGATATCTGTGTAGCCCATGCTAGAGAAGCAGACAAATGTGGTTCAAAATCTAGTCACACCATTCAGAAAAGGCATTTAAGATCAAATCTTCTCAGAAATGAGCTTTTCATTAGTGAGAAGATTTGATTTTACCATGAACATACTATATTAGCATTCTGTGAGTACAGAATAGTACTTACCCTGTACTTACAGAGTACTTATCCTGTAAGTACAGAGTACTTATCCTGTAAGTACAGAGTACTTATCCTGTAAGTACAGAGTACTTACCCTGTACTTAAAGGTTAAGTACCCTGTTCTTACTTTTTGCTTACAGAGTAAGTACCAGAGCAGAAAGCTTGACAGGTGTGGCAAAAGTAAAAAGTGGTGGGTTGTTTGTATAGCATTATTTATTATTTACTATATATTTATAACACTGGAAAGTTCAAGAAATGTACAAAAGGCATTTGAAACCTTTTAAAATGTTATTACATTGATAAAATGTAGGGGAAGTATAATATTCTCCCCGTTTTAGTCTTCTTGTGCCTTTAGCAGAGATAGCATCTGCCCTCATAAAACCAATTTCCAGGATATAAATAATAAAACTTTAATTTTGTGTCCCTTTTATTATATGTGACCGACCCCCTGTACCTAGAGGTGACCTAATTTCCCATCATAGGGACAAAAGAATTTAAGTCTAGCAAAAGGGAGGCGACAGAAGGAGCACTCGTACCGTGAAGCCACAGCAACTTTTCAGAAGCATTTCTCACAAATAAATAAGTCAAGCTGAAAGGTTTCTGTACATGCGTCCTTATCAGATTCAACAAGAAGAAGAGGTATTGGTTTGTATAGAACTAGTTACTCCCTCTTTTACAGGAGGCAGCATGATTTATTTCTGCAAATTAACGCAGGGACAAAGATAAAAAGGCCAATAAATTTAGTGCAGAATGTACGTCAGCCAGCATAAAAACAAAAATATAAAGACATTTTACCCTTTAGGAGTGTAAGGGAGAGGAGGAACAGTGTGCTTAAAGCAGTAGTGTGTGTGTGTGTGTGTGTGTGTGTGTGTGTGTGTGTGTGTGTGTGTGTGTGTGTGTGTGTGTGTGTATCACATCACGCTGCCATTAGAGGAGACGTAATCATTTCTCATTAAAGGCCTGGTGAGGATACTTGGCCTCATGTTGACAAGTGCTAGTACGCCACCCAAGGGTGTGATCACCTTGGCTAGAGCTCGATGTTAAGAGGACATTATAGGTTTTACTGCCACTGTGGAAACACCGTCTGTTCAACATGAGAAAGCGAGAGAGAGACACGGGTGATGGCTTTCTAAAACCCCAAAGATAACTCATCTTCTTTTCCGGCCTTTCACACCATGGGCTTATATACATATATAAATAGAACCAACCATAAGATTCAGCTGTATTTTGACACATCAAAGCCCCATATATACAGCTTATACCACTTCGCTTTGCCCTGAGCCATTAGTGTCCAGTGACCTCAAATCTACACTATAAGTAAAAAGCAAGACTAAGACTGCAAATGTGAAGCGTAACCATGGCTGCATTAAGACAGTGACTTTCATTAGAAGATGGCACAGTCATTACTCTACCTTGCTAAGATATTCCAGACATTCTGCCTCATGAATTTCATTTTTATTGCACCTTGTCAATTATGTTTTGACGCCTCTTAGCTGGTGTTGGCGAAAGAAAAGACGACCATTTCATTACCTCAGGAAAGCATTGGTATTCCCCCCGCTTGTTACAGCAGGACGTGTGAATGACAGTGAATTTTCCTCATGAACAAGATAAGTGTGTTTTAGTGGTGGTGTTCTTCATGCGTGTGGATCAGGATAGGGTATAACATCTTGAATAATTTATGTTTTTGTTGCTGTCTTTTAAGGGTCCCAGTAGACATCAGTATTATTCAGATGTGCGAGAAATCCTGCGTTGTTGTTGCATATGGCGTGCCTTTTTAATATACCTATAATCAGGCAGCTGTGAGGAGTGCAGCCCTCAAAAGGCACAGGCAAATCAACCATGTGTGGAAGTAAAATAATTATTGACCTATCCTGAGTGGTCTAAGTGCTTGACTAAATCGTATATTAACTTGCAAAAATAAATATACATGCCGTTATGTTACAGCTTGTACATTACTATTGGTGCACATGGATGGCAGTGTGCATTGGAAAGATTTCATACACTAATCAGCTCCGTGTGTGTTAGCACATAACATTATCTCCCCCAATGTCAAAGGCAGATATGCTCCTCATGCTCCCCCCTCCTCCTTTATTCTGTAACCTTCAAGCTATCGTAACAACATGACTGTAGCTGTGGTGGGTGACCTTTACTGTGACAAACATGATGGCAGAGGGTAGCTGGTATCTGGACAGATGGGCAAACATTACATCACACCTCTCTCTCTCTCTCTCTCTCTCACTTAATAGCAACAAGAAATGTCAATGGTATATCCTGTGACTGATGCATTCTCCCTTCATAATCGGTGACCAATACACATCCTTTGCTGAAATAGCAGCAAAGAAGTGCATTGGCGATAGGATAATTTTACCCAGTTTTATGAAGATTTGACTTGTCTGAGACACTGTATATTAGAGACCGTCTAGGCAAAATAATGAATGGAGCATCTTATCCCCCTCATTTTGAAAATGACAAATAGTAAAATGCATGCCATGATGAAACAACGAGATGCATCACCTTACCAAAGTATGCCAGAATTTGTCTGAAAGTATGTGCAAGATGCATTGAAAAAGGAATAGGAGGATTCATAGTCTGTTCTATTCAATATATTCTAAGCTAAAGTAAAAAACGATGACACCTTTCTTACCATTTCTCACTTAATTAAAGATCTCTGTCCTCTTTATCTCCTCTGTTCTCTTTTCACAGTTGGTTACACCATGAATGACTTGATCTTTGAGTGGCTGTCTGAGAACCCTGTTCAGGTAGCCGATGATCTCACCCTCCCCCAGTTTGTGCTAAAAGAGGAGAAGGATTTGGGCTACTGCACTAAGCATTACAACACAGGTACATCATTAATTCCATTTAAGGTGTTGAGAAACCAGGGACCCACGCTGAAAATCCAAATTGTAATCGAGCGCTTCAGCTGATTTCTTCTCCAGAGGCATGCAAAATGAGTCAGGTATATGATAGAGATTCAACACCAAAAACAACTTGAAAACACTGTTGGTTCTTGTTGTTGGTCCAGTTCAACTATGACTTGCTGTATGGTTAAGAACAATATAATTTCACTACATCTTAATTGTATATCTTTATAATACATCTACATTCTAATAAAAAACAATGCTGCCTTTAAGCAAGACAGTTGAACACTATGTCATGCATCTGCAGGTAAATTCACCTGCATTGAAGTGAAGTTTCATCTGGAACGTCAAATGGGCTACTACTTGATCCAGATGTACATCCCGTCCCTCCTCATTGTCATCCTCTCATGGGTGTCTTTCTGGATAAACATGGATGCTGCACCAGCCAGAGTGGGTCTGGGCATCACCACTGTGCTGACAATGACCACACAGAGCTCTGGTTCAAGAGCCTCACTGCCCAAGGTGGGTCTGGAGACTAGTGCCCAAGATGTATGATGGTTTGTACATAAGGTGGGTTCTCTGTTGCAGGCGGACTATTTACTGAGACAACTGATCAGCAAGAACCCAGAGATGCAGGGAATGAATTCCTGTCAAAGCCACAATATTTTGCATCCCTGCATATTTTTCCCCCTTCAATTTAGTGGGGCATTTACACAATCATAGTTTTAAAACCTGATGTTGGACTATTTAAGACATTTCTTGCTTACTGTATGTCTGAAAATCAATGGAGCGCAAATGAAATACAAGTTCTGTGCTTTAGTTAGTTGGTTACATAAATCAATAAAACATATTTTGTAACTGTAATCATATGCTCCTCTTCCTCCAATAAGCAAGTATGTATGTATGAATGAGAGGCATTACATAATGCAATCAGCTCAACAAAAGGTTAGTGACTAAATAAAATAAAAAAATCTAATAAATGGATTATGACCCGAGTTTGAAACTTGTAGACTATTCTGACATTTTGCTCTGCCTTATCCCCCAAAAAAGTGATACATGATTTAAAAAACGACATTACCTTTCATACCTGATATTTACTGACGAGGCCGACGCAAATGCTCTAAGAAACAAGTTACAGGCATTTTAGGTCACTGAGGACTGCAAAAGGAATACCGGTTGTGTCTACCCAAGTTGAGTAAAAGAGGTATTTGGAGGCGGTTTTGGAATGGGACAACATATTACTGCGTATTTAGTAATGAATTGCTGACTTTGCATGAGGCAGGTCCTGATTTAGAACAAGGCTAGAGACTAATTAGGGAGCAGACAGACAAGGGCCAGGTGGAGTGAGGACACTGGACTCTGACACGTGAAAGACATGGAGGGCAGGCCATTCAGTACCAGGGGAGAAGGTTAGGAGAAGGGGAGAGAGACTATTATACCATCATGACGGTAAATACTTTTTTCTGATTGGCTGGCAGGTGTCCATTAAAAATGTGTTTTAGAATACCATGACGATAGTTCCGGCCAACAGTTTAACAGACCTTCTAAACCACCGCTGGTAACCATAGCAACAGCACTTCAGCCTGGTGCTACATTACCAGTTAACACTCACTGTAGAGTGGCTGTAGAGTTCGACTGCATTTTGTGTTAATTTTGACCCTGAGGAAGTTTTTCTTAACTATATTTAACCGAGGAATAATCAGGCTCTCATTTTCAGGAATGCCTTGTTCGCATTCACATGGTTACACACAGTCACACCTGGAAGCTGCCCAGTACAGCCACAGTCTTATCTGCCTGCCACTAAGCAGCTCCACTGGACCAGCTGGGGTTTAAGCGCCTTGCTCAAGGACACCTCATCCATTCCCTTTCTTGTGGACTACTTTTTTTTACATTTCTCAGTTGGTCATAAAATCAAAATATAGGCCTGTCCTGCTGCTAGCCTACTAATGTACAGTACACAAACTTTGCAGTACTACGAAGTGTATAGATATCAAATACTGTGCTGTGTTAAACACTTTGTATCTCTACCTGTGAAACTTATTTGTTGGTGATAGATAGTTATGGTCATTTTTGAGGCTATAGTTTGTGGTATTGTTGTATAGGACTGTATTATAAGGAAAAGTGTTTTGTCTACCGCTTTGGTATATACATGGAGGAATAAAAGAGTGAAATACTTAATAGAATACAGAACATAATGTCCTTGTATTAAAAACCTCAAAAAAAATCTGACGGTGAAATAAGGTTCCAGGTGTATAGTTAGATTTTTGGTAGTCCAGCTACCTTCTTGCTTACATGTGGTTTTCCAGTGGCTATTTCCTCTATGTTTAAACACTAAAGAATGTGGGGGGTTTTTTTGGGGGGGGGGGTTTAAATAAGGATAACTAGGGAAGGAAGGGGTAAATGATTAAAGGTTTTTTCATTTGGTTGAAATACCTTTAGGTGTTAAATGGCACATGAACACAGTGAGAAAAGACCAAGATGTGTGACAGCTGGAGTATGACACTGTAATGTAGTGGAAGTGTTGATTAAAACATGGCTGAGGTGTTTCCAGCGTTCACAATAGGTACAAGTTCGTACCATACTGATGTGTCATTTCCTGTGTTCCCCCTACATTTATGCAAGTATCTGTAACAGTCGGCAAACTGCTGCTCAATTGAGTGAAGTTTCCACACGACGCTTGCTCAGTGGGCGTTGTTGATTTGCTGTGACACATGCTCTCTCATGAACAACTCGGCCAGGGCTCTCCTCGAGTCTCAGCCGTGACCTGTCTCATGGCTATGTGCCCACATCCCACTGACTCATTATAATTCCTGGCCATCCCAAAGATGTGTTTTATTACGTGCCAGAGCTGAGGAATGGGTAGATTTTGAACAACTCACGGATAATCCATTAGCCTCATTGATTGGCTGATGACCTTGTCTGTTCCCAGGTGTCCTATGTGAAGGCCATTGACATTTGGATGGCGGTGTGCCTTCTGTTTGTGTTTGCTGCCCTGCTGGAGTATGCAGCAGTTAACTTTGTCTCAAGGCAACACAAGGAGTTCATCAGGCTGAGGAAAAAACAGCGGCAGCAAAGAATAGTAAGTGTAACACACACACACACACACTCTCTCCAGTCCTTGTCAGCCTCTATAACACTGACTTATGCGTCTTGTTATTGTGGAACACTGTATATTCAGGAACTGACAACATCAACACGCTACAGCTGGCTGTCATATTACATGAAGAAGATCTGCTCATTTCAGTTCAGCTCGTTGCCATGGTGATCACTGACCTGTGAAGAGCCTTTATGATCCTTTCCCGCTGTCACTAAATTTGACACAGAAACTACCAACCCTGTGGCACTTGGATACCCTAACCCTGCACTCGCACTGCAACATTGATACATTTCTGTATTCTCACCTGTTCCTGGCAACGCGAGACACTTTTTCACTGCTGTTGTGGCACAGGCAACTTATCCATATCTATTTCGATGAGTTAATATGGCAAGCTAGCAAGCACAAATTAGATAACTATTTTCTTTAGATAGGTCCCTTCAAATACTGATATATCTTTAACCCTTTATAACAGAGCGTAGTATCAATGCTACGCTAGACATGTTTTTACAATATGTGTAACTTTTGAATCATTTATGTCTGAATCGTGAGATTCTCCGCTTTCCGCCCGTTGTACGGTGCATGTGATCATGTGATACGGAAACAGACTTTCACTTGGCTCACTTGAGCGTCACAGTTTGCGCTGGCAAAGCACGAAGAAAAGAAAAAATACACGGTGAAAGAGGTTTTAGACATGATCTTTGATGAAAGAGGATGGAAATGACAGCGATTCAGACCTTGACAGCTGGTAGCCTACTCTACGAGGAACGCCTTGATCCAAAAATAGTTTACAATGTGAAAGTTCAAGTTCAGTACAGTTTGTGTGTGGTTTTAGTGTTTTCTGTGAGGAATAAAAAATTATTTGCTAGAGTAAACAACTGCCGTCATCAATAGATCAACAGGTTGCCTATTTTCCAATGATATAACGCTTTGATATTTACTCTCCGAGGTGATATTGACCAAAATATAGGCTATACATTGTCTACTGAAAAAACACCCCAGACATTATCCAATAAAGGGCCGTAACTCACTGAGGAAAAAGTTGTATTTGCACCAAACTTCACATGGAGTTCCAAAACACCGAAATACAACTTTTCACATTGAAAAAATAAAAATTCTCCAGCTTGACTATGGCGTTATTCAAAAAAACAAGGTTTTTTTTAGTGTCAAATATGGCACGCTGTCACAAAAGGTAATGCATAATGGTGACTTTACACTGCACCAGAAAGGAAGGGTAGGTTCCCCTGAATCACATGATGTATAACACTTGATACTGACTGAAAGAATGAGCTCAGAATTGGCAAAAATATAAAACTATGTCGAGGCGTTTCTTTGTCTATGTAGGTTTAAGAGGGTTAAAGTGTTCTTCTGTACCACTTTCTAATAAGCCACGCATTAATCACCTAAAATCTCAGCTAATCTGCTTCATCAGGATTGTGTGGATGTGATTAATTCAGATTTGATTGACAGGGAAATTTGTGACTTGTAATATTGGGCTAAATAGATAAAACTGACAAGAAGCCATTAATTGCAACTCAAATCCCTTATAAGTGTGCCTTAATAGAAAATGGTTCCCTTGTTTATTATCTTGGCATCATTTGTCATCCAAAGACACATCCCTTAAATTGGATCCATATCTTGACGATTATCAAGGCAAACAGCTTGTAAATTGAAAGCGTTTACAGAGAGGTGAGAGACCTTTTGCGACACAGAGAGGTTTGTCTCAAGAGAAACAGAGGAGACATCTTGAAAATCCCATTAAACAGCTCAGAGGCTGGGCAGCTTCCCAGACTCATGGCAAAGTTCCCTGTGAAGGCAGAAGAGTCCAGCAGATTTACTGGGCAGACTGCCCTCCTGAATCGATACAGGAGAGAGAAAATGATGGTCTGTAGAGGAAAGGACTTCCCCTTTCCACATCAGTTGCATAATTACTCCCACTGAGGAGTTTGAGGTCGCAAACTATCCATCTGAGAGGTATTGACTCATGACCCGATGTCTTGGACTAGAGAGAGGTTGGGAATCTGATAGAGTGCACAAATCCCAGACTGACCAGGTTTAATCAATGCACTTTACCAGCTTTGTGTTTGTGACATCTTTCAGCTTCTAAGCCAAACAGCTAGAGCAAGTATATCCACACAGGCTTCAAAATGACAAAAATAAAAAAGAAATAGGGCTTCCATTTATAGTCTTTACAGAAATAACGAACTGGCTCCTTGAGGATTCTTTATTCGTCTTCAAAGCCAGTTCCCTAAACTAACAGACGCAGAAAAGTCCTGCATTATCACACTCACAGTGCCTTTTTAATTAAAAGCTGAGAACGTCTGCTTGAGTTTGTTGTTTGAATTTGAAGTTCGCATGTTTAAAATCACTTTATTTTTGGTATGGCACAGGTAGCTCTTTCATTTAAGTGAAGCAGGGGGAATTCTTGGTCCCAGTGAAATGTGAAGACCCATGTCCAAAACAAAATATAAACTCCACATTTCAACAATTCTCCAAGAAGAGACTACCACACTCTTGTTTTACAACAAAAGATTAAATAGAAGAAGCAATAACTCTTATTTCAATTTGTCTACCTTCCTTTCCAATGGAGGTGTTTGCCAGTCATCCTGGGAGTATTGAGTCGTTGCGGAAAGCGAACGACATCCCTGGTAACAACTCAACCTACAGGAACCTGAATCAGCACTGCAGTGCCTGTGCCAGGGTAAAAAAAACGAAACCTGTGTCAACCCTGACCTTCAAACCCGATTTTTGTCCATGCCCCCAGTCCTCCAAATTGACTGTGTCATGCAACTTTCACTTCAAACCTCAATATATCCTGGCATCTCTCCCACAACCAAACCCACATTGTGCTGATCTCACCCTGTCACTATAGCCCTCTTTCTGACCTTCTGCCCCTTAAACCAACATTACCAACTTGGAATTCATGCCCTTTATTGTCTCCCATTGTGTAACCTGGCTCATTTAAATTCAGCATACATTTCCTCCTTTTGTTCTCTCCTTGTCATCAAACTTTAAATCTTTTTTCCCCAGGACACTCTCCAAGACTGTTGGCATTTACTAAAAAGAGAGAAGTAGTTTTGTTTGTTTTATCTTTTTTTTTTTTAATCTTTCAATTGTCGAATTCAAAGAAATATTTTGGGACATTATGGCTTTCTTAACTTCTTAACAGGAGTTAGATGAGAAGATTGATACCACTGACGTCTGTACAGTAAATATGAAGCAACAGCCAGCAGGCGGTTGCCAGTTAGCTTAGCTTAGCATAAAGACGGAAAATGGGGAAACGGCTAGCCTGGCTCTGTCAGAAGGTAACAAAACCAGTACCTTTAAAAGATTCCCAATTAACAGCTTACATTTTGTTTGTTCAATCTGCACAAAATCTAAAGTGTAAAAATACAATTTGTTACCTTTGGACAGAGCCAGGATAGCAGTTTCCCCTCGTTTCCAGTCTTTATGCTAAATTAAGCATTAACCGGCTACTGGCAATTGCTTCAGATTTACCAAACAGATTTGACAATGGTATCAATCTTCTGATCCAACTCTCAGCAAGAAAGCAAATAAGTGGATTTCCCAAAATTACTATTACCAACTTTGTCAATGATCACTCCCTGAAAACAACCACCTCCACAGTAACTTTATTCTCCACAGAGCAGTCTCAACTGATCTTATGCCAACAAATCACAAAGTGTGTAGCTGCTGCTGGGAGCACCTATTATCTTTATAGAAACGCACCATTAGACTTTAGCACATGATGTACTGTATCATTTAGGAAGGAGTAGGAGGGATAATTAAGCTGTGCTAGAAGAGCTACAACTCCCTATCACCCTGTTGTATGGTGCACTTTGTCATTGGGTCAACATATAGTTAGTACCATAAAGTTACTCACAATTGGGCAGTTGTAAGAAGGAAGTTTACAGTAAATGAAGTTAGAGGCTTAGTCTCCAGCTAAACAGTGAAGGTGCAAGCAAAGGAGAGTTGGCAGAGATCAGAGGTAAGGAAAGTTTTTAAATGACTAAATGAATATACTGTGCAAGAGACATTTAACTGTAAGAGACAGGTGGAGACAAGTGTGAAATACATTAGTAGCATTGGACCTTTGACAGGAGCTGGTAGTGTCTCACTGCCAAGTCTGTCCAGCACCGTGACGCAAAGTTCGTAGTTCGAGTACCAGAGAGCTGCCAGGGTCAGTGAGAGAGAGACAAAGGGGGTGGAGGCGGCCGACGCAGGGATCAGAGCTTTCAGGGCACTTCATACTGACTACTAATCATCCAATTTAGATCTCATCTTCACTTTCCCCTGCTAAAGTGAATCTCTCAGAGTGTCAGCGCGCTGTCAGAGTTAAGCTGCATGTCTATTAATATTCTCTTCAGAGGGCGGGAACAGTGTCTCATTCACTGTAACAAACAAAAATTTTAAAAAAAAAAAAAAAAAAAAGACAAAAGTGGCCCGCCATTCATCAAAGCATAATGCCAAGTGCAAGGATTTTTTTGGTGGGGCTGAGATCATGACTTTTTATTAATAGGCATTTTGAAAGGTCCATCATTCTATAACTTTGAAAAGAGCTTGAAAGGAGAGATTGAGGTTAATTTTTTTTTATTAACTTTCAGAATTATAATTTCCTTTCTTCCTTCTAATGATGATGATGATTCCCTCCAATTCCCCTCTTAGTGTCACAGAAACTTCAAAAAGCTTAATTGATTAAAGAAAGTTTATCTGAGGATAGTCCCTTTTTTTTAGCATCAGTTTGTGCCTCTCATGTTTTACCATTACATTCGAATTACAGATGCAAGCAGCTGGTTCTCTGAAATATAAATACACAGCAATGTTTGAAGGTCGTTTAACAACACTTAGTTTTCTGAAGGCATTTCCAAAATTCTCAAAGTCTTCTAACCACTTGCTACACAACAAAAAGAAGAGTTTAAAGCCGTTTCCCAAGCTGCAACTGTATTTCCTAATCCAAACAAAGATGGTAGCAATTGCATGTCTTTGCTTAATTTATACAATGTGAACCAAAATGTATACATTTTGTTATCAGTTATTCTGTAATGATTCGACTTTGTCGTTTCATATTTTCATACAAATAAATGTGTTAATATTTCCCTGTGTTGTACCAAAAGAGCAAGTAAGAAAATAGTTGCAACTTGAGAAACTGGTACAAAATCTTTTGTTGTGCAGCGGACGGAATATTTTTTCATCCAGCTGGTTAGAAGAGTCTTCAAGGATTTTAATACCTTTAGCGCTAAGTGTTGTTGAACGACCATCTGGGTTTTTCCATACATCGCCAGGCATTTCTTTTTCAGAGAAACGAATGCTTATCTCTGTGACTTGAATGTCCTGTAATAATAAAACGTGAGAGGCACAAACTGGGACTAGAGTCTGTTTTACACACACAATCACTGACAAATCATCTACTGAATTTAATAAGCTTCATCCCTGAAGTCAAAATTTTCATTTTTCAAGGGTGGCCCATGGTTTTTTTGGGTTTTTTTTTTTTCTTCCTACGGATGTTCTCACTCTGTTGCACTCTTCTGCCCTTTTGTGCTGCTACACCCCACACACATTTGGGAATCAGCCACTGAGAGGAAATGTAAAAAGCTGTAAACTAATTCTCGTTGACAGCGTGAGGTCAATCTGTTTTCCCTATGCTTGACTCCACAGGAGGAGGAACTGGTGAGGGAGAGCCGTGGTTTTTACTTCCGGGGTTATGGACTGGGTCACACCCTGCAGACCAAGGATGGTACCGCTGTGGAAGGGGCCACTGTGTTCACCCCCCCGCCTCCAGTTTCCATATACAGTGGAGAGGTACTTCACAAGCGTTTTGTGGACCGGGCCAAGCGCATTGACACCATATCCAGAGCCTTCTTTCCCTTGAGTTTCCTCATATTCAACATCTTCTACTGGATCACCTATAAGGTCCTGCGACACGAGGACATCCATGCAAATTTGTAAAATGCTCTCTGCCGACCCCAGCTGCTACATTTTAGTTTTCCCCCAGAACTGAAACTGCCTGTCAGATCTACATTACAGTGAGGAAATGTGTCAAGAGGCATATCTGCTTCTTAAAACCATTGCTAAAAACTTTGTGCTCAGGTGCATCTTCAGGATCTCAAACGATAGTGGTTAAGCCAAAAGACAAGGTTAAGCTGCGTGGATTCAGGCTGGTGTTGTTTGTGATTGCCGTCTGGTTTCTGTCTTGGTTTGATTCGTCCGGATTACAGCAGAGACAAAAAACTGCTGGTACTTGTTGGGTTTTGTAGGCTTTTGCTTGAGATGATAAGAGCTCAGAGAAGTTGATGTTGATCCTGGCTGGATGGGACATACTGACTTGAATTTTGACATTAAGCATATTTGAATGAATGTTTTTGAAAATTTTAAAAGATGGGTTTTTTTACACCACCTTTAGATTATCAGATGGGTACCAATGGGGGTGGGGTGGGGGGTGGGGGCTAATGGGTCTTTGATATTTATTAGTATTCAATAAGTGGCGATAATTCAATTCAGATTCAGTGTATAAAGTGTATATAAACAAAGCTCTTCATTAAACTGCACAAAGCACAAATATGTATTTCCTTTTGTCTAAATTTAAATAAATTGTTATTCTGCCAGGAAACCAGAAATGATTGTTCCTCTTTTAGCTGAAGGTTGATTACTTTGAAAAAGGATGCTGCGGTCGTGCACAGAAATGCTTTTTTTAAGTGCACAAGACTGCATCACACACACAATTAATTTTCTATTTCAGCCCTTTAATCGACCCCATCAGCTCCAAGTCCCAAGAGGGAAGGGGAAAAACCTTAAACCGAAGGTGGGAATCAAATTTTACAATAAAGGAAATTGTAAATTCTGCAAATGCAAAATAAGTAATCAGTTCACATCAGTGGTTCTGGGTCTTTTTTCTTTTTAAATCATGACTAATCGTTAGCTGTGAAACCATACACATGCATAATCAATCTGGGAGGAATCTGAACACACTTCTTGAGAAAATTGCATAAGAGCCACCATTTCTTCCCCAGTCTCAGGAGTGGCTTTGAAGGTGTGGAAATGTAGGGATGCGGTGGAGGCGCACATCGCCAGTGAGGGAGGACGAATGTTTTTTTTGTTTTGTTTTTTTAAATGGGAAATCAGAGGGTTGTTTTATCAACTAATGAGTTTGAAAAGGGCTTGGTGTTCCGCTGCTAATGACAATGAATTCAGAGAGGCAGCTGGAGCATACTGTCCTTTTGTCGGCAATCCTAATCAACTCCTCTGTCTTGTATGGTTCCCCAGGTAATGAAAAAGTGTGTGTGTGCACGCGCGCGCACGTGTGTGCAAGTGTATGCGTTTTTTCAAGCATGCCGTTGTTTCCGCTTTATCCTCCCTGTTATATTGATACATTTTTAAAAAGTATCCAGTGTTCCATATCATCTTTTTCAATCGCAGCCTCCTGTACTAGAGGAAAAGAAATAAGACTGTTGTGTTGCAAAATTGTTACGGGTTGGTGGCATATACATCTTTGGAGAATAAATAAAGACATAGGAGACTTATTGCTACAGATTGCTGATGGTTTGCCGGATAAGGAGTGGCTTGACATATTCACTGAAGTCCTTCATACTGACAGCTTAAGCAGATTTATAAAATAGACTGAGAGCATACAAATACAAAAAGACTGGCTGTTGCCATTGCTTTAGTTCATCATGAGGACAATCCAATCTTTCTTTCGACCGCTTATCTTATGGAAAAAAAGCTTTATTATGAATGACTTAACATTCATAGCAGCTAACCAGAGGATTATTGTAAAGTGTGAAACACGAGTATTTATTAATGGAATAAATATAAATGATAAACACCAGCCAAAGAAATGTTTCAAAAGTTGTTCTTTTAAACAGCTTCTCACTTATCTATAGTTAGTAAATGATTTATTAACCATTTATAAAAACAGGTTAAACTTAAACCCTTTGTTAGAAATTGGTACCACAAAAATGTTTCAAAATAAGGGCGCAGCTAACGATTATTATTAATTCTGTTATTTTCTTGATTGGTGAAAAATGGCCATCACAATTTACCAAAGCTCAAGCGGACTTCTGTTTTTGCAATCAACAGTCCAAAACCTAAAGACATTCGGTTTGCAAATGTAGAAGACTAAGGAAACCTCAAGATATTTATATTTGAAAAGTTGGAACCAGAGAAGTGAATTTATTTATTTATTTATTTATTTATTTTTTTAAATAGCGTTTAGAGCTTTACATTTTTCAATTTGAAGCTCAAAATGACACTACAAAGATAAACATCCCAGAACTGATGCAAAACAAAACAAGTGTCATTGGTAAAAACATCGCCTCAGCAACTACTCTCCTGTCACTGTAACTCAGTGATGGTATTGTTTCAATCATGATGACAAAAGCAGCACGTTTGTGGCAATATAAGAAGCTTTTCTAAATCCACAAACCCTGACTGACACACGCAAAATAGGCCCACAATTTCTGGCTTCGTCGCCTCTTCCAGAAAATACCATGTCCCCTCAGAATGTGTATTATTTCGAGGATACAGGAAGACTGATGGATTCCAATAACGTAGGATCTTCACTCGGCCGACCGGATTCACGCGCCAACTTTCATTACACACAAAATCCCAAAAGTGTGATGACTTTAACAAACCCACCCCCACAACCCCTTAACCTGTCACAAGGCACCAAAAAGACAACCACAGCTATCAAACTGTCTAATCTACAAAGTAATCCTCCAATGGAAGGATAGACTCAAATGAGAACCATTGAATACTCATTGTCCCAAAGGCTTTAAATGCCTCTTACGCTGTGTTGTGTGTAGCAGCTTTTTGAAGACCTCCTCTAAGGAATGCAATAAAAAAAAAAAAAAAAAAAAAAAAAAAAAAAAAACATACTGGAGAGAAAGGAACACACATTTGATGAAGCTGTTGGTCATGTCCACAAGGCATGTCCTTGCTGTCTCCCTTGGGTGTAATCAACATGCTTTCCCCTTCCTCATTTCAGCTGAATGTCAATGGTGCCAGAGCTAAAACTGATGTGTGAGCTTTGAGAGAGCAGCCCAAGACCTGCAATCAATACCGCTGTCCTTTATAGCTCCAACTTCCTACCCTTTCATGCACATAAAAACAAACACATACAAAAGTAATCCTCCTATATGTTGGATTTTCACACTTTTTTTTACAACCGATTTTACAAACAGCAATCAGCGCTACGTTGTATGTGCCATTATCTTTCAGTGGTTGTCATCTTTCTTCTCCTTGGCTGCTTTAAGATTTTTTTCCCCTGATCAGTTTATAAAAAAGGAAAACAAGCATTTGCATGACTATCCAGAACGATTAATAGGTATAAGTGTAAAAACATTAGAATTGAAGTGGTGTAAAATAAAATCTATAGTACCAAACATTAGAAATATCCCTCTCTAGGATACATCTCTAGGAAACTGTATAGCTTGGTAGACGGCCGCTGGATGAAGAAATAGCAGCCGAGGGGAAAATATTGGTTTATTTTGACAGTGATGCATTAATGAGACAATGCTACACATGTCACCTTTTAATATATGAGCGTAAACAGAGGAAACTGCTTGCTCCACACAGCATTATGGATGCAAACCTTGTGAATGTCACCCAGCACGTAGAAACAAATATCCTTGCACTGTAAATACACCTTTTTCTGTGTGGCCATTTGAGACTCCACTACTGCGTGGGTGGTGTAAAGGTTTAATGCAAATGTCCTGTCTATTCAGTGCTAAATGATCTAATTCTATAATGCTAGACACACATATAATAGTGTCCTTGTGTTGCTTTGGTTTCCAATAGGATTTACAGTATACTAGGGATGTAAGGTTATATTTGTTTGCACATTAAAAATACAATTTTAAAATATGATATGTACACAAAGATAATCAAATATATACATACACACACACACACACACACACACACTTTTACCTACATATACAGGAATCCAAAGTAAACACTAGCTTGTGCAGGAGGGGTAGGAGGCTAAAAGCTTATACAAAGTCCTTTCCTCAAAACTCAAGATAAATATTGGATTACATTAATTACGGTCCACATACAGTATCACAAACTGCTCAGTAACTTAATAACAGTTTGTATATTTAAAAAGGTAAAGTTTCATCCAGACATTTTTGGCAGTTGTCTGTAATAAGCCAACTATAACTCTTAAGAATTAATTTTGTGTACTGTTACACCCCTAATTACAATTTTCTGCATGACTATATTTACATTCTCTACTTACTGTGTAGGACTATTTATATTGGTTCCATGTTTAAGAATTCTTCGCTATTTTTCAAATAGCAATGACAACATATGGTGACAGCTTAAGTTGCACATTAGCCCCATGTTCAGTGAAACTGCTCCGGCCTCAGCCCTGAAAAAGATGTGATGTCGTTTGTAGTCATGTACCTTGTCTAAAACAAGGTGGTGGCACATCGCCAGAATCTGGAGTATGATTTTTCCATTTCTAATGACAGTACACAGTGATTTCTATGGTCCAACAGCAAATATGCAGGGAAAAGTTGAACAAAAGTGAATTCTGACCCACAAGTGCACCAGAGCCAGCTAGAAGGTCTTACCAAAACAGGAAAAACATGCTAGAACCCGTCAGTCATACATGCGAGTTTAAGACAAAGCAACAGGGCGGGGACAGAAATGTAATGTGACTGAAGATAGAGTAGCTTGCTTAGAAACTGGATAACAATATTCCACCATTAAAACTGCCACTAAGCAAACCCTGTACTGATATATGCAGTAAAAGCTTGATAAGCCAATTTCTCACTTGAATAGATCCAAAGTGTTGTTGTTGTTAATGGATGCTTTGACTAAATAATGATGCCCCCCCCCCATTTACTTTCCCTCCCTGCCAAACGGTCCCTTCAGCACATTGATGTGTAGATTACAGTTTTGTTCCAATATCCATATTTTTAAAATGGTGAAGAACAACAGCCATTTCCCACGTCTTTTGCCTTGTCCGTTTGGGCCACCAATCCCAAGGTTGGTGGCTCAAAACCCCAGACAGCCCCTGAGAGTGTGTAGACTGGATGTTGTGGTGATAGTAAGAAATGCAAAAGACAAAAGCCATCCACAAACATTGCTGCTGTTCCCCTTGCATGTACAGCAGCGGATTAAAATATTACACTAGATTCATGCTCCGAATTCGAGCTCTGTTGACATTTTTAAACACATACACACCTCTAATAGACAACCTTAACATCAGTCAGATGGCCACAGTAAGGACAAATGCAAGGAAACATGATGCTGAGAAGAGTTGACAAGTCACTCCCTGTCCATCCTCTTTGGATGAGTCAAGAAAGTTGACGCAGCGTTGATGCGCCATGGATCATTCCTCAACGAAGGTCAGATTGGCTCCCAGGCTGTTCAATTTAGAACCTTTTTCTAACTTGAATCATATCTAGAAGTCAGATTACCTTAATTAAAAAAAAAGAAAAATCTAATTTGAATGAATGAAAATCAATAAAACATGCACCCTCGACTGACATGCTTTCAAGAACAGAGCAGGGAAAACCTACATTTCAAGCAGCGCTGTGTATACTTATACAGAAAGTCCTATGTGGATTCATTTCCACTAATCCCTTGCTGCACTTCTACATTTCTGTAATTCCAACATCTGAGAGAAGCCCTACAGCTGGGAAGACTCTTCCCCCCAATGGGAAGGGTTTACGTGGATAATGGTTATAGACATAAACAGTGCATTTCCTTTATGTGCAAACAGGAGAAACAAGGAATTAGTCCCTTCCCAATCCCTCTGTAGAGAGAATAGGCACCAGTGAAAATTATGTCAAACCTTTTTTCAAAAGTTCCCTCGCTTTATAAGATATTCAGAATTTCATGGGGAGAGTTGAAGCTTAAAAATTGAATTCGGTATGATAGCAGTTCTTCATACAAGATGCCATAAAATCTGTAAGGGCTCCGTTCTAAAGCAACATAGTGGATGTAAGTCATTTGTACAAGGCAGAAAATATCAGACTAGGTTTAAGTACAATAGCCTGAGCAAACACCTTCAGTTAAGTTTTAGGAGATAACTGCAGCAATGAAATTTTAAACAAAAGAAAGAAGGATAAAGTTTTGGTATTAAAAGTCCAGAGATCGATGTTAACAGCAGTGGTGAAAAGTAACTAAGCAGATTTATTTGGTCCACCAGAGAGCACTGATTATTTTCTACACTGTAAAATGTCCCACTCAGTATGTAACTGGGTCACAGTTCTTACATTTATGTTAAAAAATGCAAAAAAACAAACACTATCAGGGGATATATTGTTATCAAATGATCAGAAGTCAAAAGTAGCTCCATCAGCTGCAGCATTTTACTTCTAAGAGAGTATTTTTACATTGTAAAATTTGTACTTTTACTTTACTAAAATGATCTGAATATTTCTACCACTTCACCCCATTTCTCATCTTTGTCCAGACTAAGATGTAGAAAAGGAGATCGTTTGTGTGGGTGTGTGTCTGTATGGGTGATCATGTTTGTTGCCTTGCTGACTTTAACACTGTGTCCATCCTTCATCCACCCTGCTCGCAGGCCTCTGCTCCACTGCTCCTGCTGCTATTTAAGTAAACAGGATTTTCTCTACCTCCGTTTCTGCCCTGTCCATCAGACACGACTCACACTGCAGTTAATGCCCAAGAGAGCAAGGGAGGGAGACAGCTCGCAGCCTTTTTCCTCTGCTGCTCTGACACCGATTCAGTGCTGGAAGTTGGCTGGGAGAGGTGAGCCAAGAGGTAAAATAATTATTTCCCTGGCAGACGATGCATGTATGTGCACACGCGCGTGCATTTGTGTGTGAGTGTGTGTGTGTGTGTGTGTGTAGTTGAGACACCTAAATGTCTCCTTGACTTCTCACTGAAGAGAGAAAATAAAAAGATAAACATGTTATTTCACTGCTCTCAAGGACTGACCATTACATTTACCTCTGTGGCTTGTAGTCAGCCCAAAACCAGAAACTTGGGTACTTTGTAGACCAGCGTAAGCACAGGAAGCAAGCAAAAAAAAAAAAAATGCTGGTTTGATGTCTCTTTTCAATTAGTTTTGGGGATTACTTTTTACAGTCATGCTGTTTCTGTAAGAAAATATTCATCACAAGAAAGAGAAAAGAAAACCTTTCTCCTGCAGACGTCGTTCTCCTGTGCTCATGTATAGCTATGAGGATCTTATGGGCTTGGGTGATGCAACTCTACAATTGTTTGTCTCAAAAACATCTCTGTGCTGAGTTCACTCTATATCGGTATTGCATCAGCAGTAGCCAAAAGGCTGGAGTCACACTTTGACACCATTTCAACATGTTTTGTTCTTAAGATGACCTCAAAATGGTTCCCATACTTTTCAAAAAGGCTGCAAAGGGAAACTCTTCAAGGCATTTTGTGCCGTGCAAACTTACATTTTGCTCGACAATTTAGCGATGCAGCCTAATGGTGCTCATTTTATGCCCTCTTGTATTTTTTCCACCTTGGTTTTATACCAACTATGTGTGATTACGTGACTCATGTTCAATGGCTTTATAATAACTTACCTTATTAGGTGGTAGGTCTTAGTAGGCTTTCTGGGCCTCTGCATAAAGGCAGCAGTGAGTTCAGCTCTTCTGACCAGGTAGCCCTCTTCTCAAAGCTAGGTACACCTCTTGTACTCATCCATTATTTTGGGAATATAGCTGGAGTCCTGGGAAGCCACTTCCCCCTCCTACATCATCTGAGTGCCATATTGAAGCATTTTGTTGCTGCTGAGCAACTACGGCAGTGTTTCCTCTGCAGGTTGTGTTCAGGCTATAAGAGTTACCACAGCAGCCCATGCAGACTTGTTAGTCCTTCTGGTTCACTATCATTACAGGCCAGGTAGGGCAGGTGTGTCCTCCACTTGTGACACAGTCAGAGGTGTTCAAGGTAACAACACATTAGAACGTCTTTAGGAAAAGCAGCGCAGCTTATCGGTTAACAGAACAGACTCCAGTCTTCTCAAACGACAGTAAATATCTTCAATGGAATTCTCCAAAACAGCATTTTGCATTATTTGGCTAAAGGCTTCACGTTATTTCCCAAATCCTTTTTGGTTTGCAGCTTGCTCCTCTGTCACATGCTGTCTCTCACAAACAGTGTGAGCTGCCCTTTATATACACCAGAACAATCAAGGTAATCAACCCCAGGTGTGGACTGATGATCTGCTCCGTCATGATCCAGAATAGGAGGATCCAACATTCTGGTTAGTGGAGACCATCCCTAACCACACCCAGCTCAGTTCTCTTTTGAATGTGTCACAGTACACAGTAGGTATATAGCAGATAAACTTGCAATATCTTTCAGTATCAGTATATCTGCCCATATGTGTGGCGTGTGGCTACATAACCTATTGGGATATTATAAGAGCTGTGAGCAGTTTGCATCATTTTTTGCCTAAAACACAGGATAAGGTATGCACTGCGCTGCTTGAAGTGGACACAGCACATGCAAAATGATGTTAATCCTATTCTGAATCCAAGTGGGCCCTAATTTCTATAGATTCAGATACAGATATTAATTTAAATGCTGTAATCTGAACATAATAGCCATACTGCCAGATATAATGTCTTTTCTGAAAGTGACAGATCAAAAAGGTCATTTTCTTCTGTGCTAATTAAAAGTGGGGCAAAGAAAAGTCCCTTTGTTAAATATCATGTGTCCCAGAGAATGCCAAAGACAGCATGATAATGAGTGCTTGTGATGTCTCTTAAGGTTAGCCTTTCCATCTTCATCTTGCTTGTTTTCACTGGCAGGTCAAAAGCAAGGCTGTGCCTGCAGGAACCTGTCAGTCTGCTGATTCTTCTACCTCCTTTTTGTTCTAAATTAGTATGCAAGCAAAGAGTTTTACCTCTAACATCTAATATATATACTTTATGTCATTAAAATGCACGTTTCATTCAAAAAGAATATAAGCATATGCTGCGTGCTATTGTCATAATTATTTCAACTTGATTAACTGAATGCCAGTTTTAAAAAATAAGTTCTCAAAAGTGCCCCCTCTGGGGAAGAGTTTTGCTGTTATGAATACAATCTATTTACCAAAGATATAATTTTCTGAATGGTGGATATATAATTTAAAGACTACAAAGAGGAGATAAACAGTCAGATAACCAAACAGGGATGCCAGCTGGTATACAGATGTAGCACCTACTTAAATGTGTGGCATTTCAAAGCCCTGAAACTCAGACATGGTGAGAGACCCTCACTCTTGGTGTTCCCACTCCCTGCTGAGGTGGCTGATCTGATGCTGCTACAGGAAATCAAGGACGATGACCTCTCTTTTTTTCCTGTCAAAGTAGTGTCAGGAATTCAGTGGTTGTGGCCTCGCCTCCCACAACCACTGAATGCATCACACTGAGATCGTATGTTGAGGACTGAAGTGGTGCATCGGGGGGATAGGTTCACTACAGTAGTTTTGAAAAATACCTGTTTTAATGTCACAGGCTGTATTTGGGGGTGAAGCTAAATTCTACCATAACTTTGTCTAATCATTCATTTAGGAGGCGGTTCAGAGAGTACCTAGTGACAGTCCTTGCTTTGACCAGGAGGGACCTGAACTTTTGGAGGGACTCTTGGATTCTGGCAGTACACAACACCATAAGAAAGAATAGTCAGTGTTCACAAACACCTCCCAGACAGGTTGAGAGGGGACCTGCCTTTCCCCTCTCAACATGTCTGTGAGCAGGTGGTGTGTGGCCTTCAACGTTGAGTCATAACACCAATCTGCTTTAACTGACAGTGGTGTTATTGGTCCTGTAACACCTCAAACTGGTGACAAGAAGATACGGTGTGTTGGCAAGGATCAGCCACTGGACCACAGCAGCCTCTATCAACAAGGTGGTGTTTGAGTCACCTGAAATAAACATTTCAGTCAGAACTCACATCAAAGTTGCCAAGGTGCGCCAAGATGCACCAAGGTGCACTAAGCTTGGACTCCAGCTACGGAAAACAGCTACATTTACTCAACAATTGAATCAGAAAAAGCAAACACACTCCATTAATCCAGTCAGCTTGGCTACTCACTTAATCTGTCTCTCTTCTCACCAAGCAAATATGCAATCGTGCATTTAAAAAGTGCAGTTTAGTCAACCATGCCATCGTTCCACTCACAACTCCTTTTTTGTCACATTGTCACCATCTGCTGGACTGGACGAGTGGAGCTGGCAATGGTTAATACTGTGGTAATCATTATATGTAGGTGTGTCTTACTAGGCCCCCATACAACAGCTAGAAGTAGTTGAATAAAGTCGGAGCTCAAAGTACCGCAATGTATCCCCCTCATGTTGTCAACACTATATCAGACCTAACTTTACTTGTTTAAAGAGTGGAATAGAGTGGCTAAAAGTCTCTGGTTCTCTAATAATAAGCTACAAATATTGACAGTGTGAGAAATACAAACAGTGACAGCCTCCCTTGTGTGAGGTAACTTAGTCGATCATGAATCCCATTATTTTATTGGTTTTAGAGTTCTGTCTTATGCGCCCTTTTCACATCCATTTACTTGTATTATATGGAGTACTTGTGTATTGCATGATGGGGATGGCGCCCATTAGGAAAGAGAATACAAAATAGATTAATTTCATACTTTATAACTTTATGTGAAGTGCAGCAATGATGCGTTGTTGCATGTAGATTGAATCAGCATCAGATTTTGATATGTCTTCGACAGACATTATTGGAGGAAGTATGGAACATTTGTCTATAAAATGACTTTTGTGCCTACATGAACTACTACGAGGCTTAGTGAGGAATGTGGGGACCATCATCATAGTTGGAGCAGAAGTGGACCAGAATCTGACCTGTTTCATTTGCTGGCGTGGTTCACCGTTAATGTGCCATGGCCAAGAAAGCTGCTTTGCTTCCCCTTCCCTATTTCACATTCTGATCTGGGTAAAACAGGTGAGGCTGACAGTCTTTCTGGTGGCTCTCATGCAGGTAGCCTCATATTTTCAAAGGGAGTAGTCCCATAGTGTTGGAAAGGCTTGTTGTAATTCTCTGAGCATGCACATGCAAATTTCAGTGTGCCAAGATGCCAGTGGAGCACCTGTCAGAGGGTTCTCTACCTGTAATCAGAGCACAAGTGTGACAATGCATAACTATCAATATTGTGCTGTTTTAAGCATAATCAGCAGGAAACATTTCTCAAAGATAATAAAAGCCATGTTGTTCAGCATCTTGGAAACAATGAAAAATAATACTATTTCTGGTCAACTTTCCATCAAAGCCATGGAATCTTACAGATACTGATTGTCTAGACTACAGCAAACCCAACATACCATCCACTAAGTCTTGTTGCCTTGGAAACAAAGGGCCTGCTGAGAAGCCAAGAGTGAATAATTCTGTGAGATGTGGGGATGGTATTAGAGGGGAGGCAACCAGTCTATGGTGGCTGAAGCATGAAGGTGTGTGTGTACAAGTGTGTTTGTGTGAGCATGCATGATGCACAATGCATATGCACGTGCTGGAGTGAAGGGATCTTGGTGTTTGAAGAAGATGCACCAGGATCAACACCACTGAGTTGAGCTTGTGCTCTTCCCTCACCTTTTTTTCTCTCTATCTGCTCTAAAACTTCCCACCGTCATCTCTATGAGCAGTCTCTGCAGCAGCTTCAGAAATAAACATCACATCTTTCTTTGTTACATCTGTGTTGAGCTTTGCATTACAACACTCGGGGTGGAGTCAAAATGTGGAAGACGAGACTCAGCAGGGAATGCTCAGCAGGTGCTTCCATGCCCTTTTATTTACTGTCCACTTCCTGCTGAGTAATGGTCTGTCCCATCCAGTTACCCCCCACTACATATACCTCATCCAATGTGTCACTGTAACTGCATGGGCATAAAAATGGCTGTACAAACATGCATTTTTCCATTCCCTGCCATTGCTTGTGATATATAGATATATGTATAGTTAAATGTCATAAAATGTCCTCACCCGAGGCCATTTGTCAAGCATTCCATCTTGCTGTGAGTGCTTAAAGCTTTTCCATATTGTCACCAAGATTTTCTCTTTCAAGTTAATCTAAACAGAGCTAAACATTTCTGAAAATTTGTGGGAAAGTTGTTGTAGCTTAAAGCTGCACTACTCAATATGTTTATGTCAATGATGGATCCAATGACGATGTGTAATGTGAAAGGGGTTGCTGGCAGTGATGAACCCACAAATAAATATTAATTTTCTGCAGCATCAAGCAGCTGTTTTCACTGATAAACCCAGTGTACACTTCATGCTCAGCAACAAACGACAGGCAGACACAGTCAGCGACTAGCTGGTGAACATAGTGGAGCATTTAGCAGCTAAAGAGCCAGATATATCTTTAGTTAGTCGGAGACCAAAACAAAGTAAAGTAAGACTTATATTCACCAGGTGGCCAGAGACATGACTCAAAATGAAAAGTAATGTTGCTACTTTTCTGCTGGATGTGTAAAAAGTCAACTGTTTACTAACACATTCGCCACAACTTTATAAGGTAAAAATATATTTTTATGGAAATTACGTATATTTGAGGACTTGACAATAACTTATTCACAACATCAGATATTCTTTTTGAATGGAGAGAGTACCACTGTAAAACCAGCTCCTACAGAGAGTGTTGCATTATGGGTTGTTAGTAGCCTTAATGTTGCTAAGTTAGTGAGTCAAGTCTGTTTATAGTGACTCTGTTCGAATCAGTCAGCACTAAAAGTGTTTCGTTAGTCCAGTTTGATCTACAGGAGTGTCTAAAGGCTGGGACGCCGCAGTAGCTCACCTGGCTGAGTCCTTACCACAGTGGCCTGAGCCATTTGCTACATGTCATCCCCTCTTTCTCTCTTGCCTTTCCTGTCTCCCTCTGCAGCTGTCACTATCCAAGAAAAGGCAAAAATACCTGAAAAAAACAATCGAAAAAAAAAGGAGTATCTGAAGGCTCATGTAGTGTGTTTTACACATCCAGCGTGAGGAAATAAACTCATGAAGGGTGAAAATGAGTCCAAAGTGTCTCCCGACGTCTCCCACAGACCATGGACTGAATTATCTATGAGCAGCCAAGATTTACTGCTATCACGGATGATGAGGAAGTCAATCAGACAAAAAGAAAATGCTAACAGCTGGATAAAATAATTCTGCCTGCTTCAGGAGCCTGACAGGAGAGTGTGCAAGTAGTTGTTTGACTGATAGACAAGCTACACAAATGTGGAATTTACGTTCCACTTTAATGGTGTTAGTTCATGTTTCACATCTACCAGAGAAAAAGCTTTAAGCATGAGGACTCCCTTCACCTTGGATTAATAGTATCTCAGGGAAACGTTCCCAACAGGACTAGAGTGGAAGTGTGTAAAAAAACCTTTTTCCAAAAACAGCTGTTGGAAAAGGGGGAGTCGTCTTATAATCAGGGTCGACTTATATTTTTACTAATACGGTATATCAGTGTTGTGTTTACAGCTTGTTTCGCTGCGACCAAGTAGCAAAAAAAAATCTATTACTGCAGCTTTAATCATGTCAGGACCTGAAAGGTCAGTTTTCCGTTTGTTGGTCTTATTTCTAAAGTAACATAATTCGTTAATTTTGACTTCAAAATAAAACTTGCATACACATTTGAGGTTCTTAATAACTTCATGTATGAAAGTAAAATTTATCTCTGACTGGAGCGTCCTACCAAAAACAGACAGCTCATTAGAATAACCCCTTTTTGCACCTTTGTGTGTCACCAGAGAAAAGAGGTAGAATGCTCTAAAACGTAGGTTTTTGATGTTGCAGTTCTGATGAAGAAAATGTTGTGAAGCAAAGCAGGCTGAGGTTATTCAAGCTCAAAGAACGCCAAAATGTGTCATTGGTTTTGTCTGTTTTAAATAATTTAATCACATTAGATGAATTAGGATGCTAAAATGGGCTTCTAATCTTCAAAACCAGGTGGGACTAGACAACTTTTTAAAAACTCACAGATGCACACACACCATTAAAAAAACATTTTGCTGAGAGTAATAGCAGTCACAACCTTTGATCTCCATGTCAGATAATTAAAGAGCTGTGAATAGGCTTTGATTCGACCTACCAATTCCTCATTAGCATTTAATATGAAAAGAACTAAGCATTAAAATTTCTTCCAGCACACAGAAAATTATTCTAATAGGTTAAAATCCCATTTGAATCCAATTATGCCTTTGCCATTTGATTCAAGTGTCGAAAAGCTTACCAGTCAAGTGTAACAGGGGTAATGAGCTGAAGTCTCCATTTTAGCATGTTAGAGATTTCACAGGTCTGTAAACAAGGGGGGGGGGGGAGGATCTTGGAGCAAGAGAACATAGACATGGAATTGCAATCATGGGATCTCCTGAATTCACAGTGATAGTGATCTTGCCTTGTTACCATGGTGATGCCGTTTATAAAAACCTGAATCCTGCACCCCATTGATGTTTTCTTGTGTAGACCATTTAGAAATTCACAGAGAACCTATACAGTATATTGTTGCTTATATCTGTATTTCCATCCATTAAGGTCACGTGTGGTCTTTTGCTGTCATAAAAGATAATGTTCCTGGTTTAACTAAGGGGGAAATACAACCTCACTGGCTTTCTTTCCTTGTCTCTACTGCCTTCTGCATGACCAGGTGGAATAATATGACTTGATAACCTGCTCCCCTTAGGCTGTTGCTTATTTCCATCACCAAATAGAGCTATATAACAATACATTTCATGTGATAACAAAGAAGTAGAATGGTGTGCATGAAATTATTTGTTTTTCCTCTCCAGGCTGCAAACCCACTCAGAGAAATCAATTTGCAGGTTTTGCTGTAACCTGAGACATATTGAACTCCTATACAGAATAATTTCTTCAGGTAATACAGAGGCAGTGTCTCAAAGAAAACACAAGCTGCATTTTTCAACCTCAGTTCCTACTCAGAATCAGTAACAAGTAGTACTCAGCTACAAAATGGAGCTCATTAAAACTTGTAGGTCTTCAGTTTCAGATAAAGTCTAAAGCCTATCAATCCGATGTACAAGCGTAAGCTTTCAAGCTGTAAACTGCTTGATGCATGGTTGATTTGGCTTTTCAAAGCTCCAGGGAGGGCATTTCTGGCATCACAGTTTATCTCTATGTGAAAAGGTCAGGACTGCATCCATTACACAGATGCAACCATGAAAGATGAATTTGAAGTGGTAAAAAGGGTGATTTCATCTTTACTTTATGTATGGCAAGAAGCCTTTTGTGTAATGCCCAGTGCTGCTATCATATAGACTTGCAATCATAAATGACCTGCAGATATTATTGACCCTATAAGTGAGAAAACACCCGAATAAAGTGGAGAAGCAGCTCACAGCTGAAAAAATAAATTGTAGGTGGTGATGAAACAGCTCCAAAAAAAAAAATACTGGAAAACAAAAAAGGAATGAAATCTTACGAAAAACACTTTGATGTCTGTAAAGTTTAATTAGCAGTAGCTTTTCAAAGTTGACGTTTGATATTTCAGTCTGGACCAAAATGGTGGACCAACCAACCGACCGGCATTGCAATCCCAAGAGGCACGGTGCTAGCATAATCAATCACTGCTCAATCAATATAACAATTAAAAAAAAGACTAAATATTGGACTAAATGGCTTGGTAATCACCTGGTTCACATTTATTATGCTGCAAGTGATCCAGTTCTTATTGGACAGTAAGTTCCAGCTGGAAAGACTTACAGAAGCCCTTTTATGAGACTTTTAGTAAAATTGTGTCCTTTATCCATCTGCTTTAACTCAAATAGACAAAGACATGACAAATGCCACAGAACAAGACCAAAACAGACGTCAAGTAGAGCCTCAAAATATCCTTGAGTAAATGTCCTGCATACTGAGCTAAACAAATCATCGATTTCATCAGAAATGCACTGCCATTCTTTGCTTGTTATTGATTTTGCAATGTACCAGCTATAGCACACAATACACAGTTCTATCTAATTATTGTAGAGAACGTGCATCATCAGCTCTCCTCAAAGCTAGAATTAGTCCTGGCATGTCCATGCTGCTTTTGTAACAGCAACCAGAATGAAGGTAAGTCTTTGTGTACTCCCTGACTTTTTAAGGACTATAAACTGACTCATGTATCGATTACACTATTAAAATTGATTTTCTCAAAATATACTGAAGTACCTTCTGCTAAAGGCTCTGTAACTCTCTCTGCTGGGGTAGCTGCTCCTAAGATCATTAGTAATAATATTTCAGATGTAATCGCTAGGAGACTATTATTGAACACCATTTTCACATTGGCAGGAGAGTAAAATCATAATTAAGCACATAATTTCCAGGAAAGAAATGTGACAAATGTTTAACGCAGTGTCTGGGCATGAGAACAGACGATATTGAAGGTTTTCTCTACTCTCAGAAAAATCATAAAGCTTAAATAGCAAATACATTTGAAAAGAACAAACAGGAGGAACAGGAGTGCTTCTTTCGATTAAACCCTTTAGCTATAAGGCAGTGAATAATGTATTTGGTGAATAATTTATTATGACGGTTTATTGATAAAAATGACTTGCCCCCTGTACCGCGCCTAAACATCTGCAGGGGAGCTGCAGAGAAGCAGAAAGTAAAGTTAAAAAAATGTCTACATTTGAAAAGCAAATCAATTCCCTGCCTGTTTATGTGTCAGGTGTAATGTCAAATAATTCATCAGGGACAGACAGAGCATCACTAAGGAGAGAAAATTAAGAGACTCACATGCGCTGGTTAAACACATTTGAATTAAGAAAGCATGTCAGCCCTCTACTTTGCTCAAAATGTCTTAATGTGTTGGAAAACAGAACATGTATCAACTGATGTTGATGCAACACACTGTGGTCCCCTTCTGTGAGAGATTTAATCTAATTCACAAAGAACTGAGAAATCTATCTTTGCACTAAACGCTTCCCAGCTGTGAGCATGTAGGGGGAAAAAATGAAAAAAACTAACACTTCACCAATACTTTCCAACATGGCATCTAGGGCAAGCGGAGTTAACATACAGTATGTAAAATTGAGGGTATTCTTATTAATGCTATGCGCACTACATTTATGAGTTTCTAATCACATTTGGACTAGTAAGAATGAACCATTGAGAAATTAATATTAAATCAAAATTCTCTATGGGGGCGTCTGGTGGTTGTAATGTTAGTGACTGGTAGAGTGTTTAAGATGCATACCACTATGATTGCAACATCCTTGGTTTGAATCCGGCCCCGGGACCCTGTTCACCCTCACTCTCTTCCCTTGGTTCCTGTCACCTCTCGACTGCCCACTGTCAAACAAAGCAAAATTAACCCCAAAAAAAGGTAAATAAATTGACTATATATGTGAATCCCATGGCTACAATTGATAAAATAGCGTAACAATATATGGGACGTCAGTATGGCTATCTTAAAAGGATTCCTGACTTGTCAAAATCTATTAGAGATACTGTATCTCAAATTATCACTCCTACCAGTCAAATGTCAAAATGCATTTTCAGATGGTAAAAATGTAATTAGTGATAGTCAAGTGAAACCTTGTACAATATATGTTAACTCTGCTCTCATGGAAACCCTAAATCAACCGCCTGAGAACAGAAAATCAGAGAATTTTAACTTAATCTTCAACTCGTTTCTTAAACTGTATGGAAATGTAAAATGACAAAAATCAACTGAACTAAAAAAATACCATCAAATAACAAAATAATTTACGTCATAGTGTGAGCTTATTACGAAAAGCCATTTCTCATGTCCTCAGTTCAACAAGGACCTAATTAAAGTAGCACCATCAGCACATGTAGCTCTGTCCCCTGTGACAGTCACATAAACAACTTAAGCAGCTAATTACAAGCCAATAAATGATTTTCCACTGAAGGCATCTGAGCCATATAGTGTTCGTTGTTGACATTTGCTCGTGCTGCCACCTGTCCCTATAGATCAATACAATAATGGAACTCTTTGGCAAGATGGCACACCATAACACAGCTTTCCCTTTCATTTTATCCCCATACACTTCATAACAAAGTTGCCGACATAAGTCAGCCATGACAGTCTCTTCAATTACGTGACACTGGCGAAGAAAGGGACCAATGATGGATTGGTGTCAAAGCTCTGGGGAGCCATAAGAGAGACAGAAAGCACGGGTTGCCCATCTGTCAACAATCTCAATTAAACACTGTACAGAGAGAGGCACACTGCTCTTTTATGCAGCGCTGTGAAAACAACAGCAAGGGTCTCCATCACGACGGTGGGCCAGATCCCATTTTTACAAAGAGAAAACTATGTATTCAAGTGAGCCGGACTAGTCCATCCATCAGCAGGGAGGGGGTGAGTCAAATTGAAATCTGGCATTTAGAGCCTCAACGCCTCTGCTCACCGGCACTGATATGAACTATAGCAAGTTCAAATTGTTTGTATCAGGCCTGTCCCTGGGTGAAGCCTCTGATAATGTTTAGGGTTGAAATAGGCACCCTTGACATTTCACTGAAAGGTCAGGTTTTGTGTTCATTAACACTCCCTTTTTACATACAGCCAGAAGAGGGGATGAGGATTATTGTTATAATCTGGGTTTGTGCCAACTCATGAATTCTGCCTCATTTGTTTTGACTCCTCTCAATATCAAGACACAAGGAGTCGTGCACAGCAGTGACAGACCATCAGGAGCAAGATCACAGGAAGGCTTTACTGCTGATTCAAATGGTCACCTCTGTGAAGTTTTGTGGCACCATTTTGTGCAGATTTGATTAGCAAATAAACAATTTGCAGCTGTCTCCTTAAATTTCAACAAAATAGTTTAAAAATTATTACAATAAATACAAAACTCATCACTCTCTCTGCATGTGTCAGAAGATCTCTGATAATTTCACAAGGAAAAATGTCCGGGATTCATTTGGTTCAGTAGCAGGGTGTCTGTTTACAGCTGAATTAAGAAACCTATCTGTATTTCATTTAACATCTGCATCAGACAAATTAGTGTCTTGGGTCCTGAGCTAATAAACAGCTTGAAGCAGTGTCGATATGTACACATTCCAACATTATTGCTTAAAGTGTGTCCAGAATTTTCATTAGCCAGGCTCCTCAGGGAACAGTGAGGTAAATTGGGTGATTTTCTTTCATTCTTAGTGTCTGTTGGAAAGCGAACACAAAGAGACATCCAGGGTATCACACAGGGTTTTTCACTTACAGCTGAGGATCTCGTATGAAAACCCAACCTTTATTTTGAACGCAAGATGCCCCCAAAAGCCACAGATAAACTGAAAGATTAACTGTGTTCCTACTTCTTGAGCTGAATAAACCATTTAAAACCCCAATGGGGTTTGCCTTTGAAATGTAGTGGAGTAGAAGTATAAAGTAGCATAAAATTACTCAAGTAAAGTACAAGTACCTCAAAAATTTACTTAAGTACAGAACTTGAGTAAATGTACTTAGTTACATTCCACCATTGGTTTTATTATTTCAGTTTACATGGTTCCTATTTCCAGATTAATTTGTGTTTAATCAGATTACCACACAGCAAACATCAGGCCATGTCATAGTCCAGCGTAGGAATACTGTACATATTACACAGAGCTGGAGGAACAGGGGGTGAAAAGAGGCTCAGCAGCTAACGTTGGCCTTGGAGCCTCCTAGCAGGTTAAAGGAATAGTTCTTGCCAAGAGTTAGATGAGAAGATCGATACCACTCTCGTGCCTGTGTGTAAAATACAAAGCTAAAGCCAGCAGGCTTAGCTTAGCTTAGTTTAGCAAACAGGGGGAGACCGTTAGCCTGCCTCTGTCCAAAGGTATCAAAATCTAACCAACGGCACCTCTAAATGTTATTTCTCATTTGTATGATTCGTACCCACAATGACGACAACAGTCCAAGCATATTTCAAAATATATTATTATATATTATATATATTTCAAAAAATGTCAAAATACACTTTTAAAACCTTAATTATTTCAGCTGATAGTGTGCTACTGTTCCATTAATCAAATTACGACACAAATTTAGGAATACTTCACACATTACACACAGAGTGCAGCTTATCTTTGCTCCATGGCCTCAGAACTTAAAATGTATCTTATGGCATTTTATGTTAATTGTGTCATTAAAGGAATATGAAGTGTTGTTTTAAATGGGTTTTAACTAGCCACATTTTACTAACAATGAATAAACCAGAATATTGATGAATATTGTTGTCATTTGTCAAGGAAAATCACAAGTCATGATAATGTCATGTGATGTCAGCTGACTTCACAGATTTTCACCTGATCTTTGGCGCTTCCTTGTTTGTAAAGGGACTAAAGGCGAAACGCTATTGGCCAGGTAGCCTACAGACGCATTTTGATTTTATTGTTCCGGATTTTCGTCAATCATCCAGGTGGTGGTAGGGGGGTGGGCTCAACACGTTTATGAGGACATAGATCAAAATCCAAACACAGTCGCTTATTGCCGTTGTTGTGCGAAAAGAAAGTGTCGAGTTAAAAAGTCAAAATGCACAGAGCTGCGTTTGTCCTCGCGCTCCTCGCTTTAATCAGCCCTGCTGCTGACGCGCTGGACAATGGTCTCGCGCTGAAACCCACCATGGGCTGGTTGCACTGGGAGAGATTCATGTGTAATATCGACTGTGACAAGGACCCAGATAACTGCATCAGGTAAGGTACATCAGAGTTTTCAGAAGGCGCTGATCCAGCACGCTCATGATATGTTTGTGAGCTAAAATCCAAGGAAGGCGGTCATATCAGCGTTACTACTTGTAACATCTTGTCTGTTTTATAATCGCATAAAAGTGATTCAACATATATGAAAGCTCTAAAATGTTGACCCACTGTACTATAAACGAGTCACGTGGGATCATCTGTGTACAGGAAGTGACACAGAAACAAAAAATAAAATCCTTGTTTGTCTTTCCCCCACTTTGAATTAGAGCCGCAACAATTAGTCGATTAATCAGTAAAGTAATCTGCAACTGTTTCGATAATCGATTTAGTCTTTTTTTTTTTTTAAGCAAAAATGCTAATCACTCTCTGGTTCCAGGTTCCCCAATGTGAAAATTCTTGTTGTGGTAATTAATCCACAGAAGCACACTGGTTTCACATTAGAAAAAAAATCCTTAACTTATCATAACTTCTCTCATAATCATAACCACAAACTCATTCAGTCATGTGTAACAATTAACTGCAACAAATGATTATTTCCAATATCAACCTGTC
>LKNJ01002770.1:0-20048 GCA_002120245.1 Maccullochella peelii | reverse complement strand
TTAGTTTGACTGACTGTCAAAACCCAAACATACTCAATTTCCTATCATGTAAAACAAGCAGATGCAGCATATCCTGTGATTTGAGAAGCCACAGCTGGACAAATATTTAGCATTTTTGCTTGAAAAATTATGACAATTAACCGATCATCAAAATAGTTGTAGATTAACTTTCTTGCTATGGACTAATCAATTAACTGACTAATGATTGCAGCTCTAGTCATAATTACAAGTTAGTCACGTCTTCATTTTTTTGTTTGATGAATTCAGAGCACTTCAGAAGTAACGCAACATCCTGCTCCGTGTTTTATTTTAGG
Organism: Maccullochella peelii; assembly: GCA_002120245.1. Classification (NCBI taxonomy): domain Eukaryota; kingdom Metazoa; phylum Chordata; class Actinopteri; order Centrarchiformes; family Percichthyidae; genus Maccullochella; species Maccullochella peelii. The sequence goes on along the minus strand of LKNJ01002770.1, from coordinate 19,734 downwards.
GACCTCTAGTCAGGTTAATTTTATTCATATAGCCCAATATCACAAATCACAAATTTGCCTTAGGGGGCTTTACAATCATTAGAACGTATGACGCCCTCTAGATGTGGATAAGGGAAAACTCCTTCCAAAAAAACCTCCCTGCTGATTAGTGACAAACATACAATGACTCACTTCCTGTGCACAGATTTTTTTTTTCCCCAGAAAGACCTGGCCAGCAAAGCGTTGACAACACCAAATGTCAGCCTGTTGGGTGAAATGTTGTTGTGTTGCATCAGCCGACAGTGAACAATGGAAAAGCTGGCATTTGTTTTTATGAAAATAGCATGTATTTGTGTCTGCCATGTTGCTCTCGCACATGACACTGAACACTGGCATCGAACTGATACTATCAGCCCCGCCTGTCTCCTCCTGTTCCCCTGACAGTGAGCGTCTGTACATGCAGATGGCAGATGTGATGGTGAAGGAGGGCTGGAAAGAGGCCGGTTACGAGTACGTCTGCATCGATGACTGCTGGCCTTCCCAGCAGCGCGATGCCCAGGGCCGCCTGCAGGCAGACCCCAAAAGATTCCCGGGGGGCATCAAGAAACTGGCCGACTATGTGAGTAGTAGGTTTAAAAGAGGCATGGAGACTCTGGGTGTGAATATACTATTAATACCATAATTCCTCCATAGACATCAAAGAGAGAGGGGTTCAGATAGACTTAAGGAAAGTGAGAAATACTTTAATTCCGCTAGCTGGAAGGAGCAAAATGAGAGTATGTACTAGTTTTTATTATAGTTTCCAGTCTTCAGGCTGCATTATGAATAGTATACACAGTTATATAATGGTAAACCATGTCATACACATATCCTCACCGATGTGATTCCATTGGGTGAAGTGTTAACAAATATGTGGTGCAATGCGTCTAAGTTTGGAAATCTCTGACAAATGAAAAGTTTGGAAATGCCCGGTTAAAATAACACTAGAAGTAAAAGTGATTACATATTCATTATACATCCATCTGAGCCGACCTGCAGTTATTTACATAATGAAGGGGGAAAGGACCAGATGTGGAACCCAGGTCTCAGATTTCATACCGGTAGAAATTCAGCACCTGGAGCCAAGAGGGATAAGTAGGCATACGTATATTGTCTTAGGTAGGAGTATGCTGTCGTTCACCCTCTCTGCTACAGTCACAGTGGAGAGGAGCTCTCGACCACTATGACAGGTTGATTCCTACACAGGCAGCTAAAAAAGTGATGTTCACCAGGAAAGGGGATATATTTAGGCCCACTAAGGCAGAGCTGTGTCAGACAGCAACAGAGGCATCAAGTTTTCAGCTGTACAACATCGCCACCTATTGGTACATATCCACAACCTGCCAAGAACAAAACTGCAGTCAGTACTTCTTGTTTTTATTTATTGTAAATAAATGTAGTGTAATTTATTTATTTTTCTGTTTTAAGGTCCATTCTAAGGGACTGAAGCTGGGTATCTATGCAGATGTGGGGAAATCTACCTGTGCTGGATACCCTGGCAGTCTGGGTTACTATGAGACAGATGCTCAGACTTTTGCTGACTGGGATGTGGATCTACTCAAATTTGATGGCTGCAATATGAACTGGACCCTGCTGGGAGAAGGTGAGCTTTAAATTCTGAAGTATAATTTACAATTATTCGAACATGGCGATGCTGGTCCCCACATAAACTGTCAACTTAGTCCCTGATTTATGCTATGAACTTCACCTAAAGCAAATGTTTCCTAACAAGGCCCATTGATATTTATGTTATAAACTTGATATGTTCATGACTTCACTTTTTAAGTACATCTTTATGAATGCTCTGGGTCCATGTTTTTGGTTCTCCTCTCATTCAGAACCTCCATGGACTCAATAGACAAGGTGTTATATGGGGTTTGATCTAACAGTTAATGATTTGTTCTGGTTAAGGCTACGTGAACATGTCAAAAGCCCTGAACAAAACCGGAAGAAGTATCCTGTACTCCTGTGAGTGGCCTTTGTATGAGTGGCCTTTCCGACAGGTGAGAGACACGTTGTTTGCCTTTATCCCACTTTAAATTAGACAACAATTAGTTGATTAATCAGTAAAGTAATCTGCAACCGTTTCGATAATCGATTTAGTCTTTTCTTTTTTTAAGCAAAAATGCTAATCACTCTCTGGTTCCAGGTTCCCCAATGTGAAAATTCTTGTTGTGGTAATTAATCCACAGAAGCACACTGGTTTCACATTAGAAAAAAAATCCTTAACTTATCATAACTTCTCTCATAATCATAACCACAAACTCATTCAGTCATGTGTAACAATTAACTGCAACAAATGATTATTTCCAATATCAACCTGTCGATTAATCATTCGGTCTGTAAAACATCAGTGTTTCTTAAAACCTAAGGTGACGTCTTCAAAAGTCTTATTTAGTTTGACTGACTGTCAAAACCCAAACATACTCAATTTCCTATCATGTAAAACAAGCAGATGCAGCATATCCTGTGATTTGAGAAGCCACAGCTGGACAAATATTTAGCATTTTTGCTTGAAAAATTATGACAATTAACCGATCATCAAAATAGTTGTTGATTAATTCAGCAATTTTCTGATCGATTCAGCTCTCAAAGTTTGCATTATCATATTGCACAGGCATCTTAATTCATTGGGAAGGTTCAACATTGATCTACTTGATCAGACTACTGGACTCTACCAGTCCAGTTTTTCTAGCAACTAATGATTTTTTTAAATGATCAATTAATCAATTAATGGTTCCCCAATGAGACGATTTGATGCTTTTCTTTGTCAGATTGTGTAACATTCATTTAGCAGATGCTTTTGTCCAAAGCTACTTACAATGAGTGCGTTCAAACCACGTAGCAGAAAGAGCTAGATATAATCTGTAATTGGGAGTCTACCCCTTTTAAAGACATAACTACAAGCATGTTCAGTGCTACAGTAGAAGTTCTTAGAGACATTTTTCATTATTTCCTGACATTCTCTAGACTAAACAATTACTCAGTTAATGGAGAAAATAATTGGTTGATTAATTGATAATGAAAATAATTGTTAGTTGCAGCCCTACTTTAAATCTCAACATACATTATTGATCTCTGGTTTATTTTCCAAGATTCTACTGTAAAAACACATAAATTATAAATGATTATCAGCTGCATGATGAAACCATACATCATGTGTTACATGACATTAAAGAGCACCTCTGTGCCTGCAGCCCAACTACACAGCCATTCGTGAGACGTGCAACCACTGGCGCAACTTTGCTGACGTGTACGACTCATGGATCTCTGTCAAGTCCATCCTTGACTGGACTGCTTCTCATCAAGGCATCATTGTCCCCTCGGCTGGACCTGGGGGCTGGAACGACCCCGATATGGTACTCTGCTCAAACTCAAGCTCTTATACACTCCTCTCTTTGACCTCAAACTAAGAATAGAACCAGTGGCCTTCAAGTACCAAGCGGTTTAATTAGCATTTTAAAAACCTCACTGAACCACTTGCTACATTTTGAAGACAGAGTGCAGATTTGTTTCTGAACAGGAGGTCCACTGGCACTTAAAGGAATAGTCAGACATTTTGGGACTTAATTGCTTTCTTGCAGATAGATGAGAATATTGATACCACTTTTAGAGCCATGAGTGGTATGGATCATCTCTTGGCAAGAAAGCAAATACACATATTTTCCAAAATGTCTGACCATTGCTTTAAAATTCACCTTAGTTGAGGTCTCCTTTTTTATTTATATAACCTATAGTTTTAAATGCCAGCCATGAAACAGTGGTTTCAGTACAGTAGACATAGTACGACCATACTGAACTCATGTTTTAAATTGCCGTTATTTACATATTTATGACATTGGTCCATTTCTCTAGCTTGTGATTGGGAACTTTGGCCTGAGTCATGACCAGCAGGAGTCTCAGATGGCGTTATGGGCCATTATGGCAGCCCCTCTGCTCATGTCTAATGATCTGAGGGACATTTGTCCTCGCTCCAAGGAGCTGCTGCAGAACAGAGACATCATAGCCATCAGCCAGGACCCACTGGGCAAGCAAGGATACTGCACTGCCAAGGTGGGTGGACACAAAGCAGCTGTCAGCATTTGTAGTACTTGTAGTTTCTGTATAGAAATGCTAAATGCTTTGTGGTCAAGTTGGAAGGATCTTGTAGACACAAACAAGACTTTTCAGGAATGATCTTAAATAAATGTGGGTGACATTAAAGTAGTAATGGCAAGTCAAAATGTGGAATAGTACTACTATCCATTGTCCAAAAAAATAAAACATAACTTGTTCTACAGAAGGACAGTTTTCAAGTGTGGGAGAGGCCTCTGTCTAAGAACCGACTGGCTATCGCCGTGCTGAACCAACAGGAGATCGGTAGTCCCCGAGGGTTTGCCATCAGTGCGGTTCCTGGCTGGAAGATCTGTGACCCCCAGTGTAACGTCACACAGATCCTGCCGCAGTACAAAGACCTGGGTGTTCAGACTCTACACAGCCAAATGGTTCTGTCTGTCAACCCTTCAGGCACCGCTCTACTGACTGTCACTCCCAGCAGCAGTGACTTCAATAGGATTCACAAGCTGCACTGGCAGTACACGTCCGTCAAACACGAGCATGCTACCATTTTGTAATCCTGGGGTGGTTATCCACTTCAGCTGCCTACACTATTTTGATTGTCTTAGGCTCTTAAAATTTAATTAGGGGTGTTTTTGTACAATTGAGTGTCTACATTTAAAAACGGAAGTGTTTCACCTAGTTTACTTGAATCAGCTTGGATACTATGATGACTACAGTGCACCTTTTTATCATGTTGAATAAATCACTGGAAAATGTTTTGTATACTTGCTGCCAGTTGTCCAGACTAGACAGCTAATAGTTTAAGCCTGGGGTTCTCAACCTTTTGTAATTTAAGGCCCACTTCTGATTGTTAAAACATTTCCGAGGACCGCCTTCCCATTCGACAGGATTTCACCACATTCAACACTTTGCTGCCATTATGATTCCAAATTTAATGTTTTCAGGCTCATATTTCCTCACCACATGCTATGGAGCTTTTACTGCCGTAGGGTTGTCTCCCACATCACTTTTTCCATTTCAAAAACCGATCCATTTTGTGTCACTGCATCTGAACGTTATGTTAGGGAGTGTTAGCTAACTGCAGCAAAACACGTTTGTCTCAACCTGATGATTGGCTGGTGATATTCAAACCTAACTGGTCATTGAAAATGTGCATTTTAATTTTAAGTTTTTCATTTTTGTGAATATTTGAGCACATTTGGATATAAAATGAACTAGCTTTGTAAATTACAAAAAATATATATATTTTAGTATCACCATTTGACAGTACTACTGCCTCTGTGGCCCACTAGATGGCGCTCTGAGGCCCACCATTGGGCCCCGGCCCACTGGTTGAAAATGGCTGGTTTGAACTATATTGAGATAAAGCTTGAATTTTGCAAATTTATAGTCAAACAGAAGTGAAGAAAGGGTTAAAACTCCAAAGTATGTTTTAATACATTTATTGAAAATAGTGACAACTTCCTCCAGAAGACTGAGCCACAATTTAGAACTGGATGACCTGGCCCTGTAAGAGAAGAAATAACTTGAGTTAAAATGATGCTCAAGCAGAGTTAAACAGATGTGGTAATGATAGATCACTGTTAAATGCTGCTGGAATTGAGGATTATGAACTTCTGCATAATGTTCAAATAAAGATGGTTTTGGAACAGTTTGATGAACAGGGTCTCTTCATTGGTTGGCTTAACCCTACATCAAAAGCAAAGTCAAGCAGACTCCCATCATGTATAACATCTTTGCCATCTTACTCTGACCTTAACATTTTGTGTGAATGTTGAACTGTAGGGTGGGTGAAGAATTAATGATGAAAACCAATTAGACAAATACACTATGCTATATAGGTGTAGTCCATCCATCTTAAGAATTGCCTTCATTGTCAAAGAGCAGGATCCACCCCAAGCTTATCCCTATGAAGTTACACTTTAATGAAACTAGAATCTAAACTCTTTTCAGTCTTCTGTGGGACTGTCTGGGTTCATGAGATAATGGCTTAGCAATGGCTCTTGGCTCTGCATTTTAGTATTTTGGTGTTACAGGAAACACAGTTACACCAAATTAAGACCCAGAAATGATTGCCTGAAATTCTGTCCTTACTTAACCCCTTCCCTACCATCAGTTCACAAGTATTTATGGTTAAGAGAAAGCTATAAAGCACTTAAACTAAGTTTTATTAATGCAAGGTTAAAACTTCAAATACCGACACTGAAGAGTTAGATTTACTACAAAATTAACACATTAGTGTTATAAAGCAATACAAACAGGACAAATGCAGCACCATGCCACGAAGTGGCAGCCAATCTGAGCAAATTTCTTAATGGTAACAGCGTTTGTACTAATATTTCTATGTGGCATTGACTCCATTTAAAAAATGCCACATTATGAGCTGTACATATAACAACAACTGAATACAACGATCACTTATTCCTCCTCACAGGAGGTGGACATAATGTGACTAAGTGCTAAAATGCAAAACAGGCCTGCAAAATAGTTTAGGGAAATTTAATGGATAGTTTATTGTTCATGATCTATTTATCTACGACATCACAGTGTGTTATCAAAATCCAACATGCGTCAGATGTACATTTTCTGGATCATTTTGTCCCTGCCAAATCAAATCAGATTTTCCTAATCATTGTGATGTGAGCAGGATTTCAACACGTCAAAAGATGCCCTACTAAATATAGCATGTTTAAGTGAGACAACCTTGCATCCACAGGTAGAGCGCATGGTTAGCCGCAGAGGATTTAGGAAGTGATTTTGGGGTGCTGTGCATAGATTTTAGACCTGAGACATCACACTATACAATTCAGAAAGCATTAAAGCACTCACAAAACAGTGCACTGAGGGAAGGCACATGTGGACATTATTAAATAAAGACGACATCAATAACGCCTACCTTTCTCTTCTTGTCACCACCCAACTCGAAGTGCTTGCATCTCTTGATGGCCAGCATTCTCTTGGATCTGCAGTTGGGCTCCACACACTCCAGCCTCAACACAATCTTCTTTGTGGTCTTAGCCTAAAAAGACGGTATATCATTGGGTCTGATTTCACACACATACGCATGTGCAATACTTGACATGATCAAACAACACTAGAAAGCCGAGAATACCTTCTTTCTGAAAATGGGCTTCGTCTGACCACCATACCCACTCTGCTTTCTGTCGTATCTCCTCTTACCTGCAGAACACATACAGTTCAGCTACATTTCATGATACAGTTCATTTGCCACACACAGGAGTATATAACCACCCAAACGAGCAGATATTTACCCTGTGCATAGAGGGAATCCTTTCCCTTCTTGTACTGGGTAACTTTGTGGGGTTGGTGCTTCTTGCACTTCTTGCAGTAGGTCCTGCGGGTCTTCGGGACGTTCACCTGGACAACACAGAAGATATACTTGGCAAAAAAAAAACTGGGAGCAGACTGATCACATATTAAAAAGGCCACAGTCTACGAGTCTTACTGACATCCAATGGCGTTAATTTCGGCAAACGTACAGACTAAACGTTGAACAAAATGGGACGGTTACTAAGGTCAAACTGTCGATATCGTGTCACATAACAGGGTAAATGTAGCTAAAGCTAGCTAGCAAGCTAACATATTAGCATTGTAGCTATTCAACGTGAATTCAGTGCGAAATGGGAATGCAAACATTTGACACTGCAACAATGTAAAAACAAAAAAAAAAAAGCGAAAAGGTTGTTTGCCACAAAGGCTACGTTGACTGACATTTCACTTTAAATTTCCTTAAAAGAAAAGCCGGTTGGAGTTGAAGTATGCTACCAGCAGCAGCATTTCACCACTAAAACAGAAAACACTGCTGAAGTACAATTTAACAGCGTAAAGTGTACACAACATGGCTAATATTACCATCGTTGTGTGTATCAAAACATTGTTTACATATCTGATTTAACTAGATGCAGTAAAGATTCCTTAATAGCCAAGATTGAATTTGATTCTGTATAGGGTATTCGTGTAATAATTTCATACCATGGCTCCGACCCGATGCAGAGGAAAAGAGGAAGGTAGAGGCCGGAAGGAGTCCCTAATGTAGACCTCAGCGGGGTACAGGCTGTACACACTGCCTCCTAGCGGCAGGACCTTTTAGGAGGCCAAAAACTACAAACAAACAAGAAACCAAAGAGCTCAAATTTTAATTAAATGCAAGGAGTTATACATTTAGTATTTGTAAAACACAATGAGCAGACTTTCTAATGTCTGCAGAAGTTATCAGTTTGAATTGTTTTTAATCTCTTGCCCCTGCAATCATAGATATAATATATATCTATGACTGCAATACTCAAATTGGCAGTAAAGTGAATAAGAAATCACCTCAAATAAAAGTGTAAGACTTTAACTATATGCAGTACACAAATGTGGTCCCGTGTTAATGTTTAGCCCGCTTCCACTTATCACCAAAACTGTCCAGAGGGCTGATATGAAAATGAGCAAGAAGAAAAAGGGGAAGTAAGCGGAGTCAATTCCTCTCTGTGGGTGGGTTTAAGTTTCTTGCATCACAGACTAACACACATTTTATGGAAGGAAAGCAACTGAGGCAAAGGTTCATGCCATCGCTTCAAGCCTCAGCATCTGCAGTTGTCTGTCTGATGCTTGACTTTTTTGGGTGTGTAGGTAAGTGACAAAGCTCTTTGAATGTAGGCTGTGGGGTCAAGAAGTAATTTTAGCCACGTGTTCACCAAAGTATAAATGGTAAAAGCAGCTATATGAATGCATTTCATTTGAAAGACTGGACAAAGGTAGTCGTGAATATTGTGTAGATTTGTGCAAGTGATATTGAGTTTTTATGCAAATCCTAAATGAAGAGTGTACTCGCCACAATACTACTGAACATTTTGTTGACAATGACAGACTATGGTGTATTCTGCTGTACTTTGCAGTGATGAGAAGCTGTTGCATGTTTCATGTATCATCCTTTTGTATAAATACATCTTGCACACATCGTGGTTTAGATATATTGTGGGTTTATAATCAGATAGTAGTTTTATGTGGCTATAATCTATGCATGATAAATGTTTTGTATGTTGTGAATTAGTGAGCAATGAACTTTTATGCATTACAATTTAAGAAGTTTCCCTAAAATGAAACTTCTTCAACTGTAATTGTAATAAAGTAATGACTTTATTTACATGCATCACAGGAAATGCTCATTCCTATTTGTATATTCTGAAAATGAACCTCCACATCACACCGCAATGTTAAATTGATGTGTGGGAGAGCAGTTCCTTGTGGTTAGATGTAACTCTTATGCCTTGTACTGAACATCATTCTCACTCTCCTTTTCTCTCACTGCCTCTTTCTTTTACACATAAACACACTCTTTTTTTTTTGCATATACCACTTATCTGTCAGGAAACATCAGGAAAGAGAGCATCTTGACAGGTTCCTGTTAAACCGAGTCTCTCATGATATGGTCATGTTTTCTGTGTCATACAGAGAGGACATCACACAACAAAATAAATTATTGCATTCTATCCTAATACACTTATGTTAATTAGTGTTTACAACTTATTTAATTCGGGTCTTTTCATTTTCAAACATGTTGCACTACAGTTGGCGATATTTACAGGTTACAAATATCAGTTGCCCGTCACTCTGGTAGCTATCGGAGTCAGAAATGGTGAAAATACATTCAAATATATGTTATTTTGTGATTAGATTAAAACGGTTATTTGGCGGATACACTTTGGCTACTCTTTTGACTTTTTAGTTGCTGAAAAGTTGCCTTGTGTACAGTAAGAAGTGCATTTTCTAATGTAGTTTCGTAACAGATAGAGTCAAATGTAAAGATATAGTATACCGAATTTCACAACCCAATAACACACAAACAACTGAAAAGCATTAGATAAGCATTAGAAAGTGAGAAGAACGCGTGTCTCTGCAAAGTATGTTGTGCTGTGCAGAAACAGAGTTGAATTCTGCAAAATGGAAATAAAGTTATTATATAAGTTAAATTATTATAAAATCTAAAAAGAGTGAGTATTGTACATAGTTTTATGTACATAGTTGTTGTATATAGTTGTTGTATATAGTTGTATCAGTGTGTAAGTCATGAAGTGATGTGTAACAGCATGCATTACAGATATGTAACATACATTTTAGAGAGAGATAAGATCAGGTTGAAGTGCTGCAGGGCGCTGGGTTTCTTCTCCCCTCATATTGCAGTAAAACACTGATGCAACTTCCCTATGAGTTTGTCTGTGTCAGCCACAGTGAGTCAACTCCCTTCAAAAAAGACGAAAAAAAATCTCCTTTTGGTAGCCATGATACAGTGAAATATAGACGCACAGTTTCAGTCAACCGGCTCCTATCGATTAGAGGGAAAGAGAGAGGGGACGGTAAATCGGTCTTTTGATTATCTACAGAGTTTGTTGACCTCTACTCAAGTTAGTGATGTGAGAAAACATTAGACTGTGACGAATGAGGAATGAATAAACAATGTTTCACAGAATGGGGAACAATGCTGTCTGCTCACAACAGCACAAACAAAACCAGGTATTGTCAGTCTAGTGTGAAGAAATGTCACAGTCCTGGTTGAGAGTGACAGAAGCTTCTGGTAGTGTTACAGTAACAGTTCAGATGGTAGAAGGAAGTGCGCACAAACTGAAAATAGGCTGAGCTGAAGTGCAAACACATCTGACAGAGACTAACTGACAATTAGCATTCGGCTGTGTGACAAGGGTGAGTTTGAGCATCTGATAGTCCATGTTTCACCTGGCAGTATGACACTATGAGTTTAGTGCATTGTGTACTTTTGTTGTATTTAAAAAAATGTGTGTTTTAGACTTTAAAGCAGAGTTTTTGCTGGATGGAAATACATGTGTGAATAGTGCTCGGGTGCAACTAAAGCTCACCTTACTTGCCTGTTTCATAGTAGGTGCTATGTCTAAACACTGGCCCGTCACTGGTGCATCTATTGACGTTAAATTGGGATAAATTCTTCAACATTTTCACTTTGTTTTTCCAAAATGTCAAGACATTTAGAGCGTCTATTTTTGTTGTGTTAGGAATGAGGGCATGTTTGAGAGCTTTTACAGAGTCTACATTATCCTTCCCTTAACAGTCATCTCTGCCCCACTCCACTCTCATCTAGCTATGGTATCAATAGAGGCCTTGTCTTGGATGTGCAACTTTCAGTTCAGCACTAGTGGTTAACAGGTTCTGACAACAGGGCAGAATGAGCTGACATAAAAAGAGACCGCCTTTTTCTTTTGCTTATTTGTGTTATAATGCAGATAAAATGTAATTATGTGTGTGAGTGAGTGAATGTATTTGAGAGAGATGGGTAGCCTTGTGATGGTGAGATTGTCTTATATTTTATATGATGAGTTTGCCAGTAAACTAATTCCATTTAGATGTTGTTTCAAAGATCATGCATTTTAATGTGTTACATGAACTTAGGTAACTGGGTTACTGTATTATTAACTGGGTTGCTGGATCCTAAAATAAGCATTCAAAATCTGGTATAAAAAAGTAAAAATGTGTGTGTTTGTGTCTGCAAAGTTGCTCAAAAATACCAAAAACTTCTGGATCCAATTGATTGTGTTTTATCCGATACACCTTCTCATATCACAACAATCCAAGAAGTGGATAAGGAGTGGAGGAATAATGCCAAACTATCATATTAAGAATACATAGTATACAAGGGATTTGGTGGACAAACTTAGCCAAAATCTCCTTATACAGTTGGGTCACTGAGCTGGTGTGATGATGACGGAAACAGATGTTGCTGGCAGGAAAAGCAGGGTTTATGCAAACTACAGCTAATCACATGCTGATACGTGCTCGCGCCAATGCTGCATATCTCTTCATCTCTTCCCAGATCTATACTCTCGCATGTTACATTGGCATTGCTCCGACTCTGTGAAGAGTGGGAACATATTAATTTAAATTCTGTTAAAATACGCTTTTTAGAGGAAGCGAAAGCACTGAATAATTATGTGTGAGTGCCACATAACCCAAAAGGCTGCCTTATACTGCCAAGCTAAGCACAGTGATAATGGATGAGTCAGTCACAGCTCTCAGAAAAGTGTTTACTGTGTGAGTGGAGGTGCGAATGTGCTGTTCACTGTTCAAAGAAAACAGCCGGGTGTTATGCTGCTATATTGCTTTACAAAAGTATTAATTATTCCTTGTTTCTGTGTAGATTAATCCTCACTGAATCATGTCAGACAATATACTGGAAGAAATCTTCATTAAACGATCTCAACAGAAGAAGAAGACCTCTCCTTTGAACTACAAGGAGAGATTGTTTGTTCTCACCCAGGAAAAAATAGCCTACTATGATTTTGATCTTGATAAAGGGGTATGTATATGGAACTGCAGGAAATCCTTTACTGAGATATCACATTTGTCTCTAATGTTTGACCGATGACTGTTTGCTGGCAACCTTAAAAGAACTGTGCAGCTACATTTGTCTGTTTTTCCTGGAGTTACCTGACTGTTTCCCCATCTGTGAAGCAGAAGCGAAAAGGTTTGAGAGGATCAGTTGACCTTGAGAAGATCAAGTGTGTAGAGACGGTCCAGCCTGAGCCCAATGCCCCGCAAGAACGCATGTATGCATTCCAGGTAGACATTTTTGTCAATTTACATGTCTTACACCACCTCGTAACAATGAATTGCGCACAAAGCTGCAACAGTGTGTAATATTCCAGCCACTTTACATTCTCACTGGTGTAAAATCAGGAGCAAAAACATTTTATACTTTTACTCCTACCTCTATGCTGGTGCTCATTTTGGAGATGGAGAGAAACTGTCCTGTATCCCAATATCAGTCACTATAGTATAATAATGAAGCGTGGAATATATTTCTTATTTGATAGAGTTTCAAACCTGTCACTACTATAGTCAAAAACAATGTAGAAGCTGCAAGAAGCAACACATGGGAGGCTTGTAACAAGAGACTTTTCTCCTTGGCAGACATAAAAAGTGTCCAGTCCTCCAATAGTTAATAATGTGAAAATCCATTGTTAAGAAGTGAAACCATCGCTCACACTCAAGTGAACTGGGGGCTTTCAGTGACCGTGCAGGTGTTGCCATTGCACACACTAACTCACATGACAAGGAATCATGAAAAAGGTGTCTGTCTGGCACTTGTCATAAAAGAAAACCCATGAAGTAACAGTATTTAAGAGTTTCTGTCTTGGACTGCAGTGAATATGATCACACACTAACATTTGTATAATTTTCCTTCAGCTTTTGTCACACTTATCGCAGTATACTCTGGTATCATGTGTATTTACTGAGCTAATAACTTAAAATCACCCAATGTCTTGAAATAATAGACAACTTTGACAAAAACAGCTGATGGGTATTTTGTTTTTCATTTTTGCCACAGATCGTTTATGATGAGGGGCCGCTGTACATCTTTGCAAAGACTGAGGATGTTCGGGCTCAGTGGATAAAGAAGCTGAAAGAAAGTTAGCATACACATTTACAAATGTATCTGGTGTTTATGTGCCTCGTCAGTTACAGTATCTCATACAGTATATGGAATATTTTACCATATCTTGATATCACCCAGTGCCTGCACAACAGAAGAGCTGGGTGCATATGCAAATGAAAATGTTGATTCAATGTAAATTTCCTGTGTATGTATTCATGTGTGTGTGTGTCCATACTTGTGCATAGTGGTGCGCTTCAACAAGGATCTCATACAGAAGTACCATCCTTGTTCCTGGATGGATGGCGTGTGGCTGTGCTGCCACCAGGAAGTTAAACAAGCCATGGGCTGCAAGGTGCTGGATAGTAAGAACGGTGAGAACGAGATTCCCTCTGGTTTAAAATCCCGTAACAATCGACAACTAAACTTTAGCCTATGACTAAATGATTTCATTCATATATTAAATTACATCATTAATAGGCTTCACATCTAAACCATCTCGGCGAAGGGGATCCAGGAAACCTCTTCCTCCTACCCCAACAGAGGTATACGCACAGTCCCTTTGCAATGATATTCACTGATTGCAGTCATTTCTTTAATTATACTAATCTTATGTTATTTCAGGAGAAGCCTGGTCGGCCTTTACCTCCACAGCCTCCTGAGTCACCTGCCCCCTCTGTAGGCATGACTGTCATAGCAGAGTATAATTACACACCCATGACACCCCAAGACCTGGAGCTGAGGAAGGATGAAGAGTACACCATCCTGGAGATGTCTGATGCAAACTGGTGGCGAGCCACAGACAAATACGGGTGAGAAATTAACGCAAGTGATAAAAAAAACAATCTACTCATTTTACATATGAATTTAAAAAAACAATGTCTACACTCTAATGACTCTCTGGCGTGAATATACAGCAGATCCCACATGGACATACCTGCATCCATATGAAAAACAGTGCTGTCCAAAGTAAAATGATTGCAAAGTCCTGGCTGGCAAAAGGGGAAATATTTATTGAGGCCTTCAAAGTGCATACATTAAAATAAATGAAAACAAGAGCATAAACAAGAGTGGGCATGCAGATCTGAATATGTATATGTGTACTGACTTTTACTATATTTGACCAAATTAATTTTCCGGGCTACTTCATCTCGTGTGCAACATGATCAGTGAAAAATCATTTAAATACTGATCATCTGTAATTCAGTGTCCAGCCAAGATGGTTAGTGTATTCGTGTGTGTGCATGTAGACATTATTACTAAATACAACATGTTTTGTTTTCTGTTGCAGAAAGGAAGGATATATACCTAGTAATTATGTTGTGGAAGCAGAAAATGGGCTAGAAAGATTTGAGTGAGTATGAGTTGTTACTCTTATTTTTATGCAAGCAGATTAAAAAAATGGTAAATTGGTGATTGATGGTGATTAAGATGGTACAGTTCCTTGTCTGTATTTTTGAAAACTATGTTCACATTTACTTTCACAGCTGGTATTGCAAGAATATGAACCGTAGCCAGGCAGAAAAGCTGTTAAAGACTGAGGTAAACGGAGGACATCTTTGACATGTTTGTTTGTCAATGACTTGACTTGAGCTGGACTAAATTCAACTTGATACTTATGAAATATACGCCTGTGTGTCGCTTCCCAGAATAAAGACGGAGGCTTCTTGGTACGGGACTCGAGCAAGGCCGGGAAATACACCGTGTCTTTGTTCAGTAAGGGTGGCGGGTGAGTAAGCTCAGTGGTGTTAAACACTGCTGCATGGTGCATCATTTGTATACTGTATCCTCTGGCTCCAGTCATGCATGAACGTATCAAAAGAAGAACTGTTTGTAATGAAAGCGGAAACAGCGGGCCACAGAGGGAGAGAGATGTAAATTATTCATGCAAAACCTGGACTAATCTCCCCCGCACAACTTTTTCATCGCAGGGCTCTAAGACTGAACTGTATTGTGGATAATGCTGTGAAGACGTTACCTACTCATGCATACATGATAAATGATAGGTTCCTGTGTCGATGAAAGCCTGTTGACTAAATCTACTTTAAGTTACTCTTCCTATTCTCTCCACAGGGAAACTGGGGGAAGCTGCAGACATTATAACATCTGCACCACCCCACAGGGCCAGTTTTACCTGGCAGAGAAGCATAATTTCAAGACCATCCCAGACCTCATCAACTACCACCAGCACAATGCAGCAGGTTAATCCAGTAGCTAAGATTATATGTATATCTCATAAAGCAATTTATAGATTTGAATTCTTTGGGATTTGTCATACAATTAAAATTGAGTTGTGGCTGCAGAAAAAAAAGGAAATGACTCAACGGGGGGAAAGGAAACAAAATATAAGCACACAAACAGGTCATCAAAAACTAGAAACAGTCAAAGTCTATACATCAAAAATGTTGACCATACAGGTAATAATGTGGCTTTGTTATCTCCCTCACTAGGTATGGTTAGCAGGCTGAAATACATTGTATCTAACAGGGCGCGGCCTCCATCAACAGCAGGGCTTGGCTATGGTAAGTGTATGAGTAGATCAGTATGAATTGAACTACAGGCCACAGATAAATACACCTGCTTTCTTGGTTTCTGAATATATTTTCTGGTTAATCATAATGTCTGGTGATTAACCTTATTAAAAATGTGTGTGTGTGTATGTGTGTGTGTGTGTGTGTGTGTGTGTGTGTGTGTGTGCAGTTTATAAACCACCAATTCTCTGAGACTGTAGAAACCCTGCATGTTTTAACAGAATGATTATTTGTTAATAGCGTTTAATAGTGAGCACAAGCACATTTGTTAAAAGTAATGAGTCCCTTGATCGTGAAAGGATTTGTTTGACATTTTGGGAAATATGTTTATTCGCGTTCGTGCCAGGGGTTAGATGAGAAGATTGATAACATGTTTGTTCCTGGAGGAAATCACAAAACCTCCAGTAAATCCATTCCAATCAAATCGGGTGTGTTTTTTCACTTTTTTTTGAATGATTCACTTTTTTTGTATGGATTAAACAAATAATAATAAAATGTGTTAATTACAGAGCTTTAGAGGTGCTGGTGGGCAGATTTAGTTACCTTTGGACAGAGTTTAGCCGTTTCTCCCTGTTTCCAGTCTTTATGCTAAGTTACGTGGCTGCTGGCCATACCTTCATATAGACATGATAGTGGTATCTCTAGTCTTCTCATCTAACTCTCTGCAAGAGAGCTAAAAAGCGTATTTCCCAAAATGCGGAACATTTCCTTTAATGTGGATGCTGAAAGTATGAAAGTGCTCCAACATTCTCTCTTGTCCGCTCCAGGTGTGTGGGAGATCGACCCCCGTTACCTCACCTTCATCAAGGAGCTGGGCACTGGCCAGTTTGGGGTGGTGAAGTATGGAAAGTGGCAGGGCCAGCATGACGTTGCCATTAAGATGATTAAAGAGGGCTCCATGTCTGAAGATGATTTCATTGAAGAAGCCAAAATCATGATGTAAGCAAAACTAAATGAATCTGAATTTGGACTGAGCTGACTTTTTTTTGGTCAGTCAGCTGCTACACTTGAATTGACTGCAGTTGAAATGATAATAGCGATTTTGTGCATGAGACAAACTGATGTGTCACACTGGGAAATGTAGTTTCTATAACTGCTGTGAGGAAAACCAACTCATAATACCTAACTTCCTTCTCCTTTTGCTCAAACCAGGAAGCTCCACCATGAGAACCTGGTCCAGCTGTACGGTGTGTGCACCAAACAAAGACCCATTTATATAGTGACTGAGTTCCTTTCCAATGGCTGCCTGCTGACATACCTCAGGGAGGGCCTGAAGCAGCACCCAACAGCTGTCCAGCTCCTAGAGATGTGTAAAGATGTCTCTGAGGGCATGGCCTATCTTGAGTCGAAGCAGTACATCCACAGAGACCTGGTGAGAAACATAGATATACTATACACATAGATAAATATGTGCAACTGTGCAGCACATATCATAGTACATTTCTAGATCATTGTATCATGTTATGTTGAGATACTGGGATAAGGTATTTAAAGATAACAGTAAATGTTTAATGATTACACTTGAATCAAGAGTGGTGTTTGTTTTGTCCTCAGGCTGCCAGGAACTGTTTAGTAGACGGCAATGGCACCATCAAAGTCACTGACTTTGGACTATCAAGGTAAAAGACTTCACGTACATTATAGGACAAGTACTGTTTTATTACTTATGTAGTTAAGTACAATTCTAAGGTACTTTACTTGAGCATTTATTAATGCTAGTTTATACTTGGACTCCACATTTTAGAGGGAATATTGTATTTTTTATTCCATTACATGGATACTATTTGTACTTTTACATTTTAAGTAAAGGATCTGAATACTACTTCCACCACTGTCTTAGGTATGTCCTAGATGATGAGTACACAAGCTCAGCAGGATCCAAGTTTCCTGTTCGCTGGTCCCCTCCTGAGGTCCTCCTCTACTGCAAATTCAGCAGCAAGTCGGACATATGGGCATATGGTGAGTAAAAACAATGTTTGTTTTCCTATTCCCTACTGTACTTCTGGTCAGTTATAAATATATGATTAAATGTCTTCACAAACATCTATATTGAAGCATCATAACTATTTTTCCTCCCCATTAACTATTTCTATAAACACTTAGGGGTTCTTATGTGGGAGGTGTACACTTTGGGACGGCTTCCGTATGAACGCCTTAACAACACGGAAATAGTGGATCAGGTGTCCCGGGGCCTGCGCCTCTTTCGCCCCCAGCTGGCCAATGAAAAGGTCTACAGCATTATGACAAGCTGTTGGCTTGATGTAAGTGAATTTTATATTGTGTTGTGGGCCTCAGTAGAGATTATAACTAGGACCTTGTACAGAATGATGATAATATGTAAATGTTTTACAGACACCAGTCTCACAGCTTCTCTTTGTTTTGTTTTCAGAAAGCAGATGAGAGACCCACCTTTGAAGAGCTGACACCGACTGTTCAGGATTTGCTGTACGAGCTCCAGTAGATGTCAGAATAATTCCGCACCACCACAACAGTTCACTCTGATCCCCGCAGAGCAGCAGCTCCATTATGTCCCTGGAAAGTTAACACAATCATTAAAACAGCTTCAACTTAGAACTGTGTAGCCACACTGAGGTCCTCTGTAATGTGAATATGTGTAATATGACTGCCACTATAACTCAGTGATTAGCATAGTCTCACTATCACGTTATTAGAAGTACAGTCCTACATACAAGCATTTAAAATGTGTAAATTTTATTGAAGGTCTTTATTGTATTCTGTGTATTGTATTTGTAGACACCTTTGCATGTGGAAACAAGCTTTCTGAGAACATATCTATTGCACAAATAAAAGCCAAGTATGCCAGGCTTTGAAGTGACTGAAACATCGTGTGAAATGAAAATGATGACCTCTGATAGAGCTGTTGTTCTCGCTCTAATCAAATATGACATGTTTTTGATGTAGCAACAACACTTCCGCCTACGTTGGTCTTAGTTGTATTAGTTCATTTCATAATTATTTAATTTTTAACACAATACAATAATACAAATAATGAATAACAAATCAATATAAACATATTGATAAATATACAGATAATAAAGGGCTAAACATAAATAAGTAAATATATAAATAGCATAAAACATGAAACATGCCAGGGATCAACATATATAATTTAAGTGAAAACATTAAATTGGAAGAACAGTCTCACCGTTTTAACAGCTTTTTTTGCTGAAGTTATTGTCTTAATATGCTGTATAGCTCCATTTCTTTCTTGAAAACATGAAAGTGAGGTTTTACTTTAGCAAATTTACATTTTTGAATGTAAAACCTAGACAAAAACATAGTGAAATTGATTAGAAAATACTCTTTTTCACATATTGTGTTGGTCCTTATAAAACCAAAAAAACACATTTTCCAGTAGAAGCTCAAAGTTACAGATAATATTATCCACGATAAATCTACAAATATATTGTCACCATTTACGATTGTCATTAATTGAATATGGCTGTTGTTAAGAATTACAATATCAAAGGAAATGAAATAGCTGACAATTATGCAAAAGATTTTTTATAATTGGGTGTATAGTTAGATCAAGATCCACACTCCATACCAGTTGGTGGCGGTAATGCATCGTAACATCGTAATATTAATATAAGTCATAGATTGACAGATAAATTATCAATATTTTCAGCAGAAATCATTGCAAACATTTTTGGACTTCAGTGGATAGAGCAAGTTCAACCTTTAAAAACAGTCATTTGCTCA
>LKNJ01002769.1:0-92568 GCA_002120245.1 Maccullochella peelii | reverse complement strand
CATAAACATGATGCATGATACTGTGCATTTTAGTGGTGCTCATGTGGTCCATTGTTGGATTGCATTTATTTTATGAACTTCTCCTTTTATTTTACACAAAACATGCTGTAAATACACATTGTCAGAGCTGAGGTTAAAGCAATATTCATCACTTTTTGGCCACAACGGGGCAGAATAACTGCAGAACAAGCTTATAAAGTTATTATGACTAACCTGTTAGCAAACAGTTACCTACATGTTCAAGGCAAGTCATGATTTGCCCTAGTTTTGTTTAACCAAACCGGAAATAAATCCAGTTAAACAGATTTCAAAAACATGCAGGCGATGTATAAACTAAGCTGCTTACTGGACAAAAAAACCAATCCCTGATAAAATCAAAATCCAGGTGATTTAAACAGTGCCAGCAATGCAAAAGTGAAGGTTATGGATTTATAGCTATAGATTTGTTATCTCATCATAATGGCCTCTGTTCTCTGTCCACAACAGAAAAAGACAAGCAACCCAAATCGACTGGGTGGTAGTCACTCCCGTTCCTCCCGATCTCTGCTTTACACACACACACACCCACCCACCCACACACACACACACACACACCTCAATAAAACAGCATTGCCTCTCCAGGCTTTAACAGAGTGCTCTTGATGAGCCCCATGTGGTAAAGAGAGAAATAGTAGAATAGGATACGGTCCAGAGCACCTCACAGCCACAGGCTGAGACTCCCTGCAGGAACAAAACCTTTGACCTTCCAGCCTCATCTGAAGGATGAGAGTCAAAAGCTTGTTAGTGTGAGCCAGCTGGAAGAGTGACTCAGGTTTCTATTGTTACAAGCTATGGAAGGCCACTCATGACAGAATACTTGAGGAAATAATGTGGGAAATTTTAAATCCCACAAGTCTCTCCTACTCATCTAAAGTTGTCTGCAGATCATAAAGTGTTTTGTTCTGTTCCACAAAGTGCAGGAATTTGACTCTATAGACTGTGGTTTACATCCCTTGTCTAGGAAAAGATTGTAGTTTTGGTTTAATATTGAAAAAGTAAACATGTCCTGTGCCACGTTACTTATACAATATTCAACCAAGAACACAATTTTTCCTGACATTAAACCAAGTGCTTTGAGTTGCTGACACATAACCATAAAAACATTAATCAAGAGGAAAACCACTGAAATACGGAACCACTAAAGCTTTTGCAGATAGGTTCATTAAAAATATTTCTTTATTAATAGAAAAACATAATCCTGGCATCAATATGTTTCTTTCAAGATGTATTTGCTGTTGGAAATTAGTTGTATATAAGCATCATTTCTAGAAGACAGGTTTGCATAGGACATCAAAATTATCTTTGTTTTCTATTATCATAATCTTGTAACAAAAAATTCTGTCAGTTTTTAAAGCCATTACTAATAACAAAATGTTTATGATTTCATTAGTTATGAGTGCATGTATGTGAATTTAAGATTACTTAGTTAATTAGGAGAAACTAAGTCATGATAAGGGCTCACTAAATAGCACAACTGTAGGACAATATAGTGAAACATGGCTGTAACTTGATAATTATTTCATTATGAGATGTATTCTCATTATGATTTGTGTCATAATTATAACGTACTCATAAGAGGTATTATTTGTTTTCCTCCTCACTTTGCATCTATTTCCTGGCAAGAATGGACTTCCATACTCATCAGTCTTTGCTTGCAGTGAGAAATAAGTTAGGAGACATTAGAAGTAAGTTACAACATATCAAGAGTAACCATAGCTGCTGAAACACTTCCAGAACAAATAACATCAAGATGAGCTGCATAGGCAGAAATATCTACAAAGACACTTAAACTAATTTAGATTTACAGCAGTGCATTATGAATGCTCCCGAGTCCAAATGGGTACATTGTTACAGTAAATGTTTATGTGGGTCTTAAAGTGTTCTGTTAAGACCACTCACG
Source organism: Maccullochella peelii (assembly GCA_002120245.1). Classification (NCBI taxonomy): domain Eukaryota; kingdom Metazoa; phylum Chordata; class Actinopteri; order Centrarchiformes; family Percichthyidae; genus Maccullochella; species Maccullochella peelii. The sequence goes on along the minus strand of LKNJ01002769.1, from coordinate 90,629 downwards.
ATCAATAAAATCCATATGGCATGCCTTGTAAAAGACAAACGCTGGCACCTAATGGCCTAAACCACCAGCGTTAATACGCATAATTGACCTATTGCTGAAATCAAAATCAAGGTACAAAAAGTGTTGCGTGCACACAAAGGAGGCAACCTTTCAAGCTGTAGAGATAACACCTTTTACATCAAGTAAATTATTGGCCACTCAGACTGTTTTCTAAAGAAGATGTCTTGAAAGAGTTATGGAGTTTCTAATTAATGTAAAAGGTGTATTTTTTTTATTTTTTCTGATCTTTTCAACACTACTTCTTTGAGTGACTAAAAGACATACAATTTTGCCATATTAGAGGTCTTTCAAAAACCAAGTAGAATCATAAGTCAATTTATTCACAGACTGTAACGTGTCTGTACCTAATAGATTTTTATTTAGCTGTAGCATTTGGCAGCTTCATGTTCTTGTGTTTGCCCTGGAGACAGAGATCATACTGTTCCAGGCCGCTGTCTCTGCTTCAAAGTAGAGCTGGAGATTTTTCAGCCCTCTTGAAGGCAAAATGCAATCCAAGCCCTGAGGGTGTTGCATCAAAGGAACTGTAATATCAAAGCAATATATGTGAACAGCTGCAGTGATTGTGCAGGAATCCTCAGTGCCCATAATTTGCAGCTTCAGCGCTCAGGTACACATCCTCAAGGCATGGCACAGAAACCTGGGAGCTCGGGGACTTCTCTCCCTGAGGGCAGCACGTATATGTGCACACATGCATGTGCATGTGTGTGATGATTGGAGGGTAATACCTTGAAGGTTAAAGTTAGCCTTAGTGGAAAGATACAATCCTCTCTCTGTTCAACACAATCACTAAACTTAATTTGGAAACCACTATATGAAAGTAGAGGATTGCTTCTCTGCATAAAATGTACAAAACTGTGTTTTCAAAGGCAACAATATTCTAAGTCTGGTACAAATAATACAGTCTCTTACAGTTCACAGTGTTAATGGATGTAATGTACTTTATGTCAACAAAAACAACACATACACTTTGAACCTGCCTCATTGCTCAGATTCATGTGATATTGTGATCTAAGTTTCAGCTCTACAGTCATATCCTTACATTGCTGTCATAAAATATCATGCCACTATACACTGTTACACATGTGATGCACTGCATTCAATCACAATAAAAAAAATGTTCAATGCATGTTTGTGCATTTTAACTTTAAACGTTTATGCTTTTAAATGAACTGCCCCCTTTGTTCTGTCACAATAATCTTTGCAATGTTCACCTAATAGCTGTTAATTTAAAATAATCACTCTGAAACTGTTATATTACTCATTCACTTATTCTAATAGAATATATAAATGAAGGCAGGGGCCCATGTAATTAACACCAGATAAAGGCGATGTTTAATATTGCACTGACCTTGAAGAAAGCACGACTGAACTTCATTTAAACAACTTTAAACTACTAAATAGTTGGAATGGAACGTATAATATGCGTGTCATGCTGTCATCTGATTCTTAAACACATTTTTGTTTTTTGCTTTGTGCATCTGTAATATATATATACATATATATATATATCTACTGTACTCAAGTACACTGTACACTAGTACTGTAGCTGTTTGTTTGTTTTGTTCCCTACACATATATTTATGTGTACAGAAGTACTTTTGACAGAAGATAACCCATGGAGGAGAAGGAAGAATAACCCTACATGCCGACATATGCGATTGAAATGCACTGCCATCTGCAAGTCAAAGCATCTGCTGTCATTGACTTCCATTTGAAATCCAAGAAAACACATGTTGTTCCCAACTTTGCCTTACAAAGCTCAGCTTTCTTTACTTGCATTGCTGTTTGTGCTGTAAAATAAAACCATGTCCTATTTTTATTCTTTCTTGCTCTGATGCAGCTAGCCAATCAAAACAAGGTGATGTTTCAAACTTCAGGTGAAATTCAGTGAGGGTTGAACACTTTTACTTGCGGTTTGCAGTGTGTTTCAGCTGCATATGTCTGCATGTAAGGGAAAAGGTTGAAGTCAAGAGCCATTTCTCCCCCTCCACCCAGCGCAGCCACCTGCCTACCTAGCACCCACTTTTTCAGCGTCTACCTCATCTTTCTTTGTTCTTATTCATCTCTGTACTCTGTACTATCATTAAGTCCGTGGCCAGTCAGGGAAGAAAAAGGAGTCACACAAACAGAAAGTGAGACTAAGACTGTCATAACACTGCATGTCAGATTCTAGCCCGATCTGATCGCATTTTAATTGTCTAATCACATAAGCTGCCGTTCATGACAATGACTTCTCCTAAAGCAGGCAAGGTGTGAAACTCGACTTGTCTTTAAAGTGTGAAAGTGAGCTAATATCAGCTGATTGCTGCTCCTGGCAGGCACGCAGACAGAGGAGGGAAGGTGGAAGCGACATGCCAGTAGTGTTCAGAATGAACAAAGGACGAGGGAGGGAAAAAAGAGGGAAGAAAAAAAAGAAACAGTGGACTTGTGAAATGGAAATCCAGTCAAGCCTGACTCCCTTTGGTCTCCGGTTACTGTTTACAACGATAGCTTTCCTGTTACACTCCACGCTCAACGCCATGAATATTGCAACAGCCAGCAGTTTACTGTAATGCCAAAGACATCTCTTTCCGCCCGGTATCGACTGGGATCACAATGATGCTTTAATGGGGTGAAAGGAAAAGGGAGCTATCGGTTAGCTGTTTCCTCGATGACCCCCATGGTGAACACCACACACAATGGAACGTAGTCACAAAGGTAAAGGAAAGGAAACAAGACAGAAGGCCTGGCAGTAAGAGGTGAGATGAATCATGAATAAAGGCTTCCACAACACAGTCTCCACCCTGGGTTGTCCACAGCTGCTGGCTAACATCTAAACCTTTCATCATCTCAACAGTCCAGCACAAAGTGTGGCTTGTCAAGCCTCCACATGTGGGGTACCAGCTTCTGTGACAGTTTGGTAAAGTGGTAATACTCTGTGAAGGTTATTTTGTTTTACCCTTACAAAGAGTTATCATCCAGGGCATAAAAAGTTCCAGTTTCCTCTCACACATTCATTACACTGCTGTGAGCAACTAAGAAATGTATATACTATATGTAAGGAATGTGCACAACACAAAGAACAATGCAAGGGGTATTCCTCAAGGTCTTGTACAGCAAATGTGTAATCCAAAATGTGTAACACTGCTGCAGCGTCATGGATTTCAGGTCGTGTTGCTAAATGAAAAAAATCTGCTGCCAATGAAGAAGTCAGTTCCAGTGTAAACAAACGAACAGGTGCATTGGCGAAATGAGACAGTATTCTTCATCTTTCAATCTTGACCTATTTAAAGGTTACCATCTTTTTTCAAAGCTCTCTTTTTGCAGCAATGGAGGGTTAAGTCTCTTACATTTCTCCACAGTGGCCATTCAGGCTGAGGCATAGGCTAAGCTAAGATAAGAGCAAACAGAGTCTAACTGAAAACAATATAATAGCCAACACTGTGTGAGCTTATACTATATGTTGAAAATTAACTAAACGTTCAAGATATATTAGACTGTAAAGCTTTGGGATCCATAAGTTAAGCCTGGCCACAGAGCAACAGCATTAAGTATATTAACATTATTAATACTTAATACCACCAAAAGCCACCTTGTCCAATTAAATTCAACAATCTCAAATGAATGTACCCACAGACTGAGATTCTGGCCTATTGTTTTCTATGTGCTGTAAACCTACACCAGCAGCATTAAGACCCTTGACAACATGTCAGAATAGGCTACGGTTCTTTTTCTCACTGGTGACATGCATCAACACTCCAGAAAAGCAGTAATTTTATCACATTCACTCCTCTGAGCTTCTGGGCATCTAATAATGGGCGTGAAATGCCACGATGCATGATGTGGACAGCGTTTGTGTTGCCCTTTAGAAGTCCTCTGGACTATCCCCTAACCTTTCACTGGTTTAGGAGCCAGCTTTAGTACTGAAATCCACTGTCATGTACACAAGTTAAGACAGACACATCCATCATTGCGTTTATGGGTTTCTCCTAAATAGGCCAGTTTGGAGCAGCTCGAGCAGCTCAGGCCTTTACACAGTGGGGACGTAACGAATAAACAACACGAAAATGCGACATATCCGCCTGCAAATATTTTTGTACATCCATACTACTTCCTAAAGTAAACTAATCTACTCACTATTATGCATCCGACAATGCTGCTCCACGCGTTTTCCTTGAGTTCATTGTCTTTATAATTTTTGTGTCCTTTGTGTTTTTCATCACCCTGAATTATATGACAAACAATCAACAGGTCCAGAGTTGATGCCTTTATTCGCCGTGCGAAAGCTCAGAAAAATCGACCTTGTTCCGAAAAAAAAGGACATCGCTTTTTTGCCGTGTAATATTCGCTTTCTGCGTGAAAGTACTCATGACAAAAACAACAGTTTGAAAAAATATATTGACAATTGCACAAAAAACCCCGCCTCAAGCGTGTAAAGGCCTTCAGACTTCTTTTTTTAATACAGCCTCAAAACCTTAGAAGACTGAGGAAGAAGAACACGAAATCTGTTGATGCTTCAAATATACTGATGTATAAGATTTTTACAAAACGTTTGACACTTCATTTTCCCCTCTTTTATTCAGTTATGGATGATGGAGAATGCCTCTGCCTGAGCAACTAGCATCAAGGTGTTGCAGCTGAAATGGAGCTGAGTGGACTCCCTGGGTAAATGAAAGTTAAAAAAGGGTTAGGTGTTTTCTGGGAAATGCATGACATGGGGTTTGGGGATTTTGGATCAGGTTCTGCTATTACTATCGCCACTACAGGAAAAAGAGGCACTGACTAAAAGTCCTGAAGTCATTTAACTTTCCTTTACCTGGGGACCTAAAGTGAGTAAAGTCAGTGATGTCCTGGGACACAGGCCCAGTAAATCATGCAAGTATTCCTTTGAGAAACCAACAGAAACAGTCCTCAAATGTATTCGGAAAGATTTTCCGTGGTTAAAACCTTGTGTTTGGGGGTGTTTAATGATAAACATATCAAGGTCAAATAAGTTAATAGTTGTACTGAAGTCATTGCAGTTTACCTATACAGTAAATGTACATAAGTATTCTGTAAATATCTGGTTGGTTCAAGTATTCTGTTCTGGATTTGGTGCATGTAAACATGTTGTCCTTCTGACATGCTAGAAGTAGAACATCCTACACTGTTTTGTAAAAAAAAACAACCTGAATATGATAAATTAGATGGAATCTGCTGATACTACTCAGACACTGAGTCACGTATACACCTTATTGTGTTTACTCGTATTTTTGTGGCCTGTTTCCATGGTAGCACCCTTAATACTGCGGTACAGAGATGCATATAAAGCGCATTCCAAATAAGGCCTTAACCAGGATTATAAATCATCCACAACACTAGATGTAAATACATTCAGTAAGTAGCAGCCCAGCAGCAGTAGCTCCTGATTTTGGACTGAAATTTATTGTCTTGCTATTGTTGATCTATTGTCTAAGCTTTTATTATGTTCAGGTCTAGTGTCTTTTTAGGGCTACATTACTGAGTCTGGCTGCAGAGCCTCCTTGCAGACTGAGTACAGCCCCCAATAAGCAATCCAACCGCTCTCTTTTGGCCTAGGCAGAAAATACAAAATGTGGTGAAGGTGAAGCAACTGTGCAAATACATTTTCTATGAAGAGTGGTAAATCGCTCTCACAAGACAGGATCATAGGCAGTCAGGGACAACCAACCACATCCGGGACCCTCCATGCATTTATTGTAAATACATGTATATTAAAACCTAGTTGCAGTCACTGAAGCAAGCTGTGAGCTGCATTTGGATTGGCAAGATAATGTACCTGCTCACAAGTGGCAGGGCCATTGTTGGGGTTAGGGTCAACTAATGCCAGTTGTTTTAAGGCATAAGATGAAATACTGCATGAAATGCATGATGTTTTGGTGTGAACAAAAATTATATGTGTAAATCTGTATTTTATTAACTTATAGGCTGTGGTATACTACATGCATTTGCATGATTTCACCAAAAGTGTAGCTGAGATGAAAACTGGATTTTGAGCACCTGTACTCAAAGGTACTGAAAGTATCTGTGAAAACTACCCTCAGGGTGATTAGGATTCATTGGCTATTAACTCAGTTCATGTAATGCTTGATCAGTTGAGCCAAAGTTATTATGGAGTGAGCATGAGGGTTAATGGTTTTAGGCTGGCCCCCAAAGTGCCTCACATATGGTGATGCAGGTTCCTGGACCAGGTCAGAGTAAGTGGATGATGAAAAATAGCAGGCAGCGACATGGCCCTCGGCAGTGAGAAGGAAAAGGCCCGGACATGGTGTGACATTCCAGCCATCCATCATGTGGCGGGACAGAGGGGAAGCCCTAACTACCCATAAATCATCTTCCTGGAACACAGAGGGCTGATGGTGACACAGCACTTTTCTCTTTGCTTACATGGTAAGCCCAACATCCAAACTTCGAGATAAAAAAAAAAAAATTGACATCATTTTGCACTGTTTTGAGTTTTGAGAGTAGTTTTTACATTTAGCTGGCATGTTTATTCACAGCCACCTCTTTGTACAATTAAAAAGAAGAATATATTCAAAGGGTCATCATTCCATCATCTGTACCTACTTCCTGTCCAGGATCATGGGTGGCTGGAGCATATCCCAGCTCACATTGGGCAAGAGCCAGGGTACACCTTTGACAGGTCGCCTGGAGGAAACCCAATGTAGACACAAGGAGAACATGCAAACTCCTCAGAGAAGGGTCCCAGCCGGCCAGTAGGTTCAAACCATAGACTGTATATAAAGATGGTTGACGCGTCTCCACTTCCCACCACTGTACAAAAATGAAGCCAAAATATCCTGGATATAGGCGCTGCCATCTCGCACTGGTGACGTCATTTGGGGCCAAGTTGTCAATCATGATGTCACACTCCCTTTTATAGCATCAAATAAATAATTAAAACCAAATTAATCAGAAAAACACTTGAACATACATCAGCATGATAAGAACTACCTAAAATGACCGAAACCATCTCAAAATTTTATTTGACATGGAAGGGGAGGGGTTTATGACCTATACTGCAGTCAGCCACCAGGGGGCAATCAAGATGTTTTGGCTTCACTTTTGGGGAGCTGTCATGTCGTCCATCTTTATATACAGTTTATGGTTCAAACCCAGGACCTTCTAGCTGTGAGTCGACAGTGCTAACTACTAAGTCACAATGCAAAACTCCATTCACCAGGGACCCCTGTTTCCATCCTCTCTCCTGCCAGCATTCAACACTGGTTTCTTTTAATCATGACCACCATCTTTCCTTTACCTTAACCAAGTCATTTTTGTACCTAAATTTAACCAATCACAGAGGTGACAAAATGCTCATACAAATAATCTTTGCAATCGTCATATGTGTTTTGAAACTGACAAACAATGTTGCTCTAATGATAGGGGATCAGAAAAGGCTCGTTTTAGAAATTCTTTGTCATTTAGGTTAGATGATTTGTTGTTCCACCACTACGGAGAGAAGTAAGGGAGAAGAGTCACAAGGATCACAGAGTGATGACTAGGTTATTTCAATTTCTGTCTAATCCCCTCCTTCATCATAAATGAATCCATATAAGACACACTGTTTCTTGAGTTATTAGAAAGCAGCAGAATATATCTATTTCCAGACAGGTACTGTAATCTAAATAAGTGTTGAATGAATACACCAAGTCGGTATAAAAGCTGATATGTTATGCCACAACACTGATTCCACTATCTTCCATGTGAATGAAAGCAGTAATGCTTTCTGTTGTTGCGATCAGCCATGAAGCAGTCCCAGTTCCCGGTACACATGCTCTCACAATGGCAGTAATATAGGTGGCAATGAGCACCCACATTAACAAATATGGGTCAGCGGCGCTCCAATATTATGATTTATTTTGCTTTTGTAAGCCTGAGGTCCTAATTTATCTGCCACTGGCAGTTCCAGAGGGAATGCTACGCTGGCTAACGCAAATATCCCCTGACACAATGTGCCTTTGAATGTGCTCTTGCAAACACAGACATAACCGCATGCTGAGCCATAATTGGCCTGCGTCATTTGCATTTGAATGGAGGGAATCCATGCATGGGAGGCCTCCGCGAGATAAATATCTACACGTCTCACTGTAGCAAAGAATGCAAGGGCAGAAAGAAGACTGAAAAAAAGGGAAGACATTAAATTGGGGAAGGAAGCGTGGGAATTCAACAAAGAGCGATAGAAAATAAGATGGGGGAGAGTAGAGCAGTAAAGACAGAAATATAAATTGGACAATCATCTTACAGCTGGTTGACACTGATGAGGAAGATTTTAGGTTGAAATTATCAGCAGGATAAAAGTGAAGAGGAAAACATTAATGTTTTTGGAATATAAATTCTGTGATTATAGCCCAACTAAAATCATCCCTTTGTGCTGTCAAAATTCCTGTCAAAAGTGATTTACAAATTATATTTATTTTTTTCATTACTGAAAAGAAGAACAAAAGTTCTCTGAAGAACCTCCAAACATCCACTTGTAGCCTCCAAGCCTCTGTGTTGGCAGGCCATTGTGCGTGATTGACTGACAGGTGTGCTGGTGGGGCTACGGAGGTCCAGTGTAAACAAACTTGTTCTGCTAACTGTAGTTTACAAGCCTAGGATAGACAGCATTTTGCATTTTTGGTGTGGTAGTGTCACATACTAACCAGCAATCCCAGCATGAAGAGCGATACAACACCAAACAACTGCTTGTGGCAGGGTTGAACAGCTGATGTACAGTCATCACGGAGCCAATGGATCAGTCTCTCTTGCATCTTCACAGTTGCTCAGTAAACAGTGGAATATTACGATAAACAGCTGATGCTACAGTGCTACATGGTAAACTAAGTTCTTCTTCACCTGGGCTTCCACCGGTCTGATTGCAGGCATGATTGGCCGCCGCAGCGTGACGCCGGGTTGCGTTTCTCCAAAAGTTGATTCTGTTTTAACTTTTCACCGGAGGCCGGTTTTTTTCGGTATCCCCTTGCAGCCCGCACCGTCGCAGCCTAAATGCAGTACCCCCGTTCAAATGAATGGGAAAACCGCCGTTTAATATCTGAATGTAGCCTTAAGAGGGTAACACATCCATTCACACCTCAAAGTGCATCACCCATTAACTGCTGCAAAAGTGAAGCAGTGACATACATGCTGTAATGACTTATATCAACAGTAGCTCAGCTTTTATGTTTTTTTAGCTTGTAGGTAAGAAGAAGATTTGAGCTAAAAGCTAATGGGTTGTTGTCTGTAGTCTGTGGTTCTTTTTGTGATGTCTCGTGCCTACTCTCTGGCTGTTAGTCAGTGTCACCATCAGCCTATAGAGTGGTGACGTAACTGGCTTTACACAAATACTGTTAAAAATGTTATGTTTTGATTGGCCATATGAAAAGAAGAAGAAATGAAACTAATATATTTAAAATGTTAATTTCTCCCTTCTGTGTACTGATCAGAGGAGATGTAATTTAGAAAATAGATCTAGATGCTGTTGCAGAAAAAAAACATTCATTATTAAGATAAAATCAGCACAATATATTAACAGATTGTATTTGAAATTATCAGTATTGATTCAGCCATCAGTAATTGGGTAAAACCTATTCTGACACTTGTACAATTTGGGGATTGCATCACCAAGAAAGGCTCTTGCAGTCACGCTAGAAATTGTGTGTCAGGGGCTGGGGCTGGAAAGGAGGCCAGTGACGGCAGGAAAGAGAAAATAATGTCACAAGACAGAAAAAAAAAACAGCACTCGATGCAAGCACAATTACTCACTCACACGGACACACACACAAGTAACTCCCATGATGCCGTTGGCCAGCTGTTTAAAAGGTGTCCTCAGAGAGTGCGTCCTAACCCCTACCACCCTACCCTACCAGTGTCACCTGGCCCTGTCGCAGCCAATCAGAATGGCCATTAATCACGCCTCACGCAAATGCTGTCACCCCTGCTGCAGCTCCAGCTCCATCTCCTCCCGCCAGGCTCTCTCACTTGCCTTACCCCCCCTTTGACTCACCAAGCATACCCTGGATTCAGGAAACAAGTCTTTTTCTCACCTTTCACTGCTGGCATTCCTCTCCTTGCCACCACTAATGGCCCCCGACCTACCACACTCAGATGAAAACGTTAGCCCTGCTTTAAGCTGCGTCAGCAAAGAGCTCCTCTGACTCTGAGACTAACAAAAGCTTTCAAACAGGGCAAAGATGTTTTAAAGGAGGGAACCCATGACTGACTGATGATGTGGATTGATGCAACAGGTGACACTTTAGACATTTCAGTTTACACTCCATAAAAGAAAGCATGTGGACAGGTGTTGGAATTAGGTATTAAGGTGTCTCATTTAATTTCCAATTTTTTCATGTAATAATTATTTTTGTAACTTCTTTTAGGAGTTTGGTACCATTTTAAAACCTGTCAAAAGCTTTGGGCAGGCTTTTCATAAATAGTGGTTTGGTTGTTTTTGGAAGTAGTATTGTTTTTTCCATGCACACTATTGCTTTAATATCACATGATGCCATTGCTTTCCATTTCTTTCATGATAGTATGAAAACCAGCTTTTAGGGCCTTGAAACCTGCTGCAGTAATATAATCCATCACAGTCAACATCATGTCAGCTTTTATTCTTGTCAACGTTGAGTAATTGTGGCATGGTAATGCAGCTAAAAGTGCTCATTGATTTGAAAAGTCAGCACTGTATTACCACGCAGCCCTAACTTTAACAAAAAATAAAAGCAGAATTGATGTTCATCGTGATGGATTACTGGAGTTAAACAAGTTTCAGGTCTTGATTTTTACACTGTAGTGAAATAAGTAGAAACCATTGGAAAAACACAATCAGCTTCATCTGAAACACTGAGGTACACTCAGAAAAATGCTCCGGCAGTCTTGTAAAATACACTTTGATTGAAAAAGAATTATTTAAACTAATACACGCTCCAGAAGCTTCAGGTGGATTTGTTCACTAGATAATTATCAATCAAGGCACACTCAAGTCAATAGCTCCAAGGTCTTTGATGATTTCAGGATGCTCCAAAAAATCAACGGCAACTTTGTACCCTAATCAAAACATTTATATCAGCTAATTTATTGGTTTGATCACAAGACAAGCTGCTATGATAATGAAAAATACATTCACCCACAAATATGATAAAAGCCTAATTAGCCTACCATGCTGTGAACGGCTCAGGCCCATCCTATATCCAGGACATGGTTAAACCATACACCCCAGCCCGTCCAACTACGCTCTGCTACTACCAATCGGTTTGCTACTCCCTCACTTTGAGGGGGGCCCAGCTACCGCTCAACAAAATCATGACTGGGGTCCCGGCTTCACAATGGTAGAACGAGCTCCCCATTGACATCAGGAAAACTCATTTAAAATACCACAAAGCAAATTTTCCATAAATGCACGATAATGCATTTAAAAAATAAAATTAAGTAAAATTAAATAAAATTAAGTAAACCCATATTAACTGCTTAATGTATTTTCAGGTTTGTACTTCTGTTTCTGCTCCCTGTTAGCTGTGCAGGCAACAGAATTTTAAGTTTCTTACCGAAATGCACCTTGGGAGTGAACCAGAGTATCCACAGATTTGTACCCTCGTACCAGATATTTTCTAACACAGTTTTTAATCATCAAGCACCAGCTGTCAGTCATCTAACAATGAATGTGCAGAAAATGAACTATTACTTTCACAACCTTGGATGTCTTCCCACTTCGCAACTCTATTCAGGTTCCTATTGTCTCCTCTCACCATGGATACATCTAGAACTGTTTCCATGTTTCACTATATAAGGTTTAGCCCAATTACTGATAATAGAACTCAAACAACAGGTCTTTGATATAGTAAGGGGGATTGTTCACTACTTTTTTATGTACATGAGTAATACTAGATGAAATTAATGATTGTAAGAAGATGTCCGGCAGGATCAGGATACATGGAAAACAGGAGAACAGAAGGAGACAGAATAAAACAAAGAGACCATTAGAATGTACTAAGTAAGTGTGAGTCAGTCATCTCTGTGGAAAGAGACACAAATAAAAAAACATGAATATGAAGAAAGAACAAGGCGCATCAGTATTGTTGCATCTGCATATTGTTGTAATCATTTGTCAAAACTCAATATTGTATGCTACCATAGTCACAATTTGTGATGTTACCAAGATTTTTCTGTTCTTAAATGTGACAATTACTAACAGAGCTTGGTAGATAGGAGTTAACATCCAACTTTTTGGTCAGTTTTACTTTAATGACTTTTAGCCCCCTTTCCTCTGAGAACATGTTTCCACTTAACGCAGCAATGTCAGCAGCTTACAGGGAGCCCTCAAGAAAATCTCTCCTGCATGGCTGCATTCATCTGCAAAAGGATAATAACTTTACAGAAATAATTTGACAAATATTTAACCAAATAAATTAAAGGGGCAGTTCACCGACTGTACACATAATGGTCTGTTTATTAGTCATGAGGAGTACTACTGAGCCTGTGGAAACACAATACAATAATTGTCTCTGAGGAACTTTGTCACGTCTGAGAAAATAACCTTGATGATCATCAATAAACTCCAAACTCTAAACTCAGCTATCTCAGCCTCACAGATCTTGTGACTACTGGTCAACAAGGAACTTCTTAAGTTGAGGTCAGAACAGATCAAATGATTTTGAGCTCAGAATGTCATTCTTCACCTTTGTTAACAGTATGTAATGACACTTTTTTTTTCGTTACACAGGTCATACAGATTTTGTTTGCATAAGAACTAGCAGCAGCTATCAGCAGACAGAACTGATGTATTTAGGTTGTCACCTTCTTGAATCTGTAAATGTTTAGGTCAAAGAACTGATGGCAATGGGGGGAAAAAACACTTCCTCCGTCCGCTTTCTATCTGCCTTGAACTTGTAAAACAAAGATGCAGTGAGTACAAATGTGATCTACTCCTCCAGTCAAAACATGGCAGACAGGTCACCATACTCTGACAGGCCTAGCAGCCCTCAGTTGACATCTCTCTTTACCTCTTCCTGAGACCTTGGTGTCTGGCCCCTATCTTTGTTAACCCCTGCTGCTTTGGGAAATGCAGACACCAGAACCATCATAAAGCTGAATCACTTCCCACACCTTGACGCTAGCTGGGTCATACAGCAAGAGAAAGAACACAGAGGCCCGCTTCAGTGACTAAAGACATCCTGCCTGCTGAGTGCAGCTTGACCCCAAAGGAAAGAGACTGAACCCAAATCAGTGCAGATACACACAGAGAGGTGAGGAACCCACACCAGAACCCACACAAATCACACGTCATCAGGCAAAAACAAATTGCACTTGTGTTTTCCATCTTTTATGAAATGTTAAGCTCACACATTCCTGCAGACTATGGAATGCTCTGCATTCTCGTTTTTACTTTATATGATTTTCATACAATACAGCTGTTATAATTGGAAAACATATTGTTTGAACATAGAACATCTGTTCTTGAATTTCACTATTAAGTCAGTTTAAAAGACTTTTCAGATTCAATGTATGGCTGAGTCACCGTGTCCTGTCCCTTACCAACACTTACTGCATGCACCTTATCACAGCAAACAGGACTGGGGCGCACAATAGCACAGGGCCAAGTAACCTACATGTATATATAAGTATAACATCAAGTATCAACAAGTATAACAGAAATATAACATCAGCCTACTAACTGTGCAAAAAACAAAATTCTAAATTAAATGTAGTGCAGAAAAACGATTTATGGTGTGTCAAAAATGGGAAAAAAGTTCATTCTCTGGAGAGCATAAATGTGTTTAGTAAATTTTATGGCAATTTATTCATTATACTTATTATATACTTATATAAGTGGAAATTTTTACTCAGTTGTGGTGCTTGGGGGGAAATGTGACCAATGGTTGTCAAGCTTTCTTGATCTGAAACAAAGTGACTGCCACTAGTTGAGCAAATCGTTTCATTTTAACATGTTAACAGCTAGTGCCAATGTAGCTATGTGGATTGTGCTCCACTCATATCTGTGTCTTTTGAGTACAGTATTAACTGAAGTAGCAAAATTCTTCCGGTTTCTGAAACATCCAAAGCATATGCCAGATTTTGGTATCACAATCAGGAAGACTTAGGAAGAGCTTCTTCTCCCAAGCAGTCAGGATTGCCAAAGCCCAAAGCCAGGGAACCCACATCCTATCCTAATTCCCCTACTCCTTTCGATACACTTCTTCCAATATAGTATATTTTTCTTCTAATATTATATTTATTTTAACTCCTCTTATATAGCCCATCCTCTTTTGCACATTGCTTAAACCTTTTTTATACCTACCTTGTTTATGCCTTCTCTTTTTTGTGTTGTCACTTTATATTTCATATTTACTTTTTGTTGTTTTCACACAGTCTTTTGATGCTTGTCATTTTCCATTTCACTACACATTCTATGGTGTGCATGTGATAAATAAAAAATCCTTGAGTCCTTGGAAATCAAAGACCAATGACTACCTAAGGCACTGTCCCAGTGGGGTCCATTTGTAAAAGGAGGGACTTGAGGTGTTACATTGTTGGCGAAGTGCATAAAAGTGCTCAATCAAGCCCTTTTTGCTGATTAATACATCTACCCAAGATCAGCTTCCAAGAAAGTCACACAGGAAATCATGATTTTTACAGTTTTGGAAATAGAACGTCCCATAACTTGGCAAAGCAGACAGAAGAAACCCCCATCCCATTGCAATCACAGTGTTTATTTAGAGCCCTGACCATTTAACTGATGAGAAGGTCTCCCTCGGCATCTGCTCAATTATTCAGCAGCATGTGTCTGTGTGTGAGCATGTCAACCTCAGTGCAAGATGCAGAGAGTCGATGCAAATGTGTTTGTATGTATGTGTAACTGTATGAGTGTATGGAAGCCTGCATAACAAAGGAAGCTCTCTCTTTCTTGTCAGTGTTAGCATATGAAGGGAGATACACACCATGTATACTGTATTTTTATTTTTTTTTGCTTTGAAATGTTACCATTTATTACTCCATGTAGGCCTACTAATGTGTCTCAAGTCATTTGTCTCCTGGTTTTACAATTTACAATTTCCATTTTTATTTAATGAGAAAAACAAAAATTAAAAGCAATCCCACCCACACAGGAGCAACAGGAAGTGTGAATGGCCAGCAGAACAGATCTAGCTAATAAACACCTCCAATGAAAACAAACACCTGTGAATTTTAAAGGTGTTTTTATCATTAGTACCTCATGGTCATTTAACTTACATACCTAATAACTATAATCAAACAGCAATAAGCTGAAAGTATCTGAAATGGGATAATATTGCTAATTTAGTTAATATTGCAGTTTTCTTTTTTCTAAATACCATTATGCAGTCTACATTGCAAGGGGGATAGAGGCTGCTCATAAAGCAAACCATGGCACAGCAACATTACTCTGGCTCCATCATTACAGTGATCAACCTTCTAATAGTAATGTGAGTGAATTAGATGCCATTTTGTTCATGCAGGGGGTAATAACCACAGTGCCGCTCAACAAAAACAGAATACCATACACCATCATGTATCATGTGATGGTCCATTATTTTAATAAAAGCACTTGGTGACAGCCAGATTAGAACTTTGTTTTTTATTGAAAGTGCATGAACACACGATGAGCCTTCTTAAAATCATAAAATGTTGGTCTAAACAATTAATAAGATTTCTGAAACAGAAAGTGTCACTGTTTTATCTCCTCACATTTTAAAATGGACTTTCCAGAATTACTATGCAGCGTCATCTTTCTTGAATGCAGCACTTTTTCCACTACAACTGTAATTTTAAAATGTAAAATTTGGTGATTGATTTGGTGTCAATCGAAAGATTAGTAACTGTCTAGTTTTCTTCAGGGGTGTCAGACTCATATAAATGTAGTGAGCCGGATTTGTTCAAATGAGACCTCATGGGGGCTGGATTATTTTTTGATAACATCAAAATGACACAACACATGGATATGAAGGCTACTTGCTGATTTATTATTTAGTAGGCCTACAGATACTTGTACCAATCAATGAGAAATTGAATGCTGGCACATGAAAATAACACACTATGTAAAATCACATAAAGCAGAAGAGAGAACTGCAACAAATATAAGTCAGACAGAAAGCATGTTCCTATCCATGCAACATATTGACAAGAATACATTCCAAGTGTTTGAATATCTGTGTCATTCATTAATTATACATTTGAAAGAATGCAGGTTATAGCTATAAAACGCCAAATTTCTGCCCAGAATTAGCTTGAAATTGAATTCTGGCACATGAAAAGCACAGTGTAGAATTACAAAAAGGAGAAGAGAGAAGTGCAACAAATAGCCTAAGTGGCATAGAAAGAATTTTTTACAACAATTACATATTGTGTTTTGATCTCTGAGTAATACATTAATTATACATTTGAAATAGTGATGGTTATGGCTATAAAATGGCAAATCATTGTCCAGAGCAGCTGGTTCAGATACTGTGCAGCATTTATACGTAACACGGCAAGCAGCAACGGTCAGCATAGTTTTTCCTACTTCCTGCTGATGCAGACACTTTGTGGTGCTAGGTTTAATTAATTTATCACATCATAGAAACCTCTTACTTTGCTCATTACACATCATTTAAAGAAACTGGATGCGAATATTTGAATAAAAACAAATTATAAGTATTAGTAAAATTAAGTATCATATTTTTGCCTCATTCCTCCCTTTTTCTAAGGCTTACTGGTATGCATTCATATACTGTACTTGAGGAGCTGTGTGCTGGAATATTGCACTTTAAAAATTGTACCTTTTTTTCACGCAGCCAGTGTAAATGTAAAGAGGTACAGTATATGTTTATTTGGTGTAACATTTGTGGTTGGTCATCGGTGTATAAAATCGGTTGCAACAGGTATGTAGGTATGTTTATAAAATTCAGTGTACAAAAACACCTGGATAAAAAAAAAATTCAAAAAACGTCTTCTTGAATTCCATTTTAATGCGAATGCAGATTTATGCTCTACCACCTCTGTCAGAGTGTATGTGTCATCGAGCAGTTTCAGTAATGAAAGGTAGACCATTTTTCCCATGTGAAGAAAGCAGTGTGCGCTCGCAGAGAGAGAAAGCTGACAGTGTGACTTTCCAGAGAGGTCCTTCCTGCCCAGGGGCACAAACCAGAGTAAATGTCACCGTTTTCATCTCCCCCTGTATTGATCTCACACTCGGCTGTTCAAACGGCCACCGGACCCCTTTATGCCCTTTATGAAATCAATGAATTCCGCTGTCCACCTCATAAAAATACTACAAATGGAAAGAAGGCTGGACTCACACACAAACACTCACACACACACAGGTCACAGCTGACTTTGCCAGACTTTTTTTTTTATATAGATCATTATCTTAATTAATTTTTCAGGCTATTTGCTGAACCAAGAGCTGGAAGCTGAAATAGACTCCTCTCCCTCGTCTCCTCACCTGACCTTTCTCTGCACCTCTTCCCTTCTTCCCTCCTCTGTCTCTTATTCTTTTCTTTTATGGCTCTACACCACTCTTCCTCTGTCCTTCATTTACTGTTTCTTCTCATTTTTTCTCATCAGCCTTTGTCATTTTTTTCTCCTTACCTCTCAATCCTCTTTCCCCCCTATGTCAGTAATACTTCACTTGCACCACCTTTCTATAATTTCAGACACCTCTAAGACTAAGGCCTTTTTATGACAACTGGAAGTAAATTTAAGATATAGTTAACAACTAAAGCAAAGAAACAAAAAGCTCGCAGAAACAGCCTCTTTTGAAAGCTGAGAAAGTATAAATGGGCAGTATAAGAAAAGGGACACTTGTTAAGGAACATTAAGTGCAATTACAGTGTGCTTAGAAAAGCAGACAGAATGCATTTTGTACAAATAGACTCATTATGCAAATAGGCCCACAAACACGTCTGTCATTACAGGGTGGAAGAAAAAATATTAATTTTGTGTTTAATTCTTTTAAAGGCTTTAAATCTTCACAATTTATTTTATGAAGAGTTTTAGTTTTAGAGGTCAGCCGGTGCCATGGCTCTCTTCTTTCCTCCATTTTCTCTGCTCCTCCTCCTGTAACAAGCTCTCTGAGGTTTGCCTGAGGATTCACTGGACTCCCTTTACACACACACACTCATACACAGTGCAAAACCACAAACTAAACTTCCAGACTTATACTTTACATCCAATGGGAGAAAATCAAGTTGCACTGGAAAAAAAACCCTCCAATGTTTTGCCGCATTATTCTTAACTCTGTATCAAAAGAAAAGTAACTTGTTAGGCATAGTTGTATAAATTCAGGTTTAGTTTTTGGTCATTATTTCTATCAGTAATAACACTGTACTCAATAAAGTAATTATTGAGATCCGGGCGAACAGCCACATCTACAGCAAGTCCAATGTTGGTAACCCCTCCCTTACGATTGTGTTTCTTACCCCATTTGACTTATTTTTAGCAATGTCACCAAATTCCCAGATCTTAGCAATTAAGTTTATGAGTGTGACATTATTAGGAATAATGACTAAAGCTATGAAAATAAGACCCAGGTAATATAAAACTGGCTACTTTGAAGGAAAATCCTGGTGTTTTTGTATGTTTTTGCCCATTTACTACAAGGCATACAAACCATAGCTTGTTGATTTTTTTAGATTTCAGAAAATGAGAAAACATTGACCTGCTTTGTGATGTCTAAGCCAATATCCTTAGCTCCTTAGCTGTCTCCATTGCATTATACTTTGTTCAATATGAATAAGTGCAAATGTGCATGAATGGCACAGTGAGTTTGTGTGAGTAATAGTGCAGTCCCATGGCTGCTGTTGTGTGGCTGACATCAAGGCTCCCACACAGCCTTCTCCTGTTGTGTCTTTGTGTGTGTGCATTCACCTGAATGGTGTTTCCGTTTGTGTATGCTCAGTATTTGAAAATGTGTGCGACTCCGGGGTCACCTCTAGGTCACGGCGAGGAGGAGGACTGCTCTTGTGGTGATTTATGGCTTTCGCAGCACTGTCAGGCAGGCCCTATTTTCCCAGAGGTCTTTGCAACAGGAGCCAAAATAACACTCCTTTTCCTATGCACCTCTCCCTCGCTCCAACATCCTCCCCACCCTGAACCCCATCTCCTCTGCAGCTCCTTTTTATTTCATTCCAGTCACTCATTTCCTGCTTTACATTCAGGGATGTAGTGGAGGGTAAACCTGCTTAAACTCAGTTCACTCACCTTTCTATTTGTGGAAATGAGTTTGTCTGGATTTAAATGAATCTGTATCACCTCACTTATCAGAGAACATCATATTAAGTTGTGCGAAAGTGATGCAAGTCATTTGAGGATTAGATCATTCAGGTCTGATTTGGTGTTGCTGTTACAATCTGTTAAGCTCTTACAAAGAATATGTTTCCAAATTTACTACTTGCACATTTGTCTTATATCATGTGATCCTCATCTCTGTATTGTGGTGGTACATCTTATGACTTATTGTACATTTTGACCCATTAGTGGTGAGGTCTAAGGATAGCAACGTCTGTCGGTCGTCTGTTAGTCATTCTGTTCATCCCACACTTTGGTCCAGATAGATATTCCACAATTACTGGTCAGACTGCTATGAAATGTCTAGTGCCACACCAGGTCAAGATTTATCTTTCACCAAGACCTAGACTTTGGTCAAGGATAAGTCTTTCATGAAACAGTATCTTGAAAACTAATGTGCAAACTAATGTGAAATTTAAAGTTGACAGAGGGATCCTAATTCGTCAAGGTTCAAGCTCAAGTGGACTGAAATGAGAGGAAGGACAATGGAAGGCTGCGTTTGTCGGGCACGATGACCAAGTGAAGTGGATGGAAAGCATGACGGTCAGCGTCTGAAAGCACAGGCAGCATTAACCTTTCCATTCGTTCAGAAGAAGGGCCTGTCAGAGGAAGGACAATTTAGACTCTGATGATATACGGCCACAGATCAGTGAGTATCAGTGGTCACGCTTAATGAGATGACATCAGGAAACACTTTCCCTCCAGATATGTAGCAATTACTAGAACTTCATCAATTGATTTGTCTTTTCCTCCACTAATTAATGGCATAATTAACCACTGGATAAAAGCTATTTTGACCTATTTACTTGCTTAGAGCTGACTGAATAATTTGTAAATGTTACAATTGTATACTGCCTAAATATGTTAGTAGTTTTCATAGCTTTTTTGGAAACTTGATTGTTGTATGACTTGATACTATCAACAGAGATCAAAAGAAACAATTTCAACTTCATGACTGTCAATTTTGCCCTTTACTTTGATCATTCTATCCTGTGTGACAATTGAGGAATGCACTTGTGTAACATATTATATTGAATCCACATTAGGTTTTCAATAAACAGCAAATCAACACGGTTGTTTCTTTGAGAGAAAGGCTATTTCTGGAGAAAAAGAGACTGAAAATAAATGACTATTTAACAGACTATTTAAACTGATTCCTGTCTGTCAAATGTTGATCTCAAGAGTTCACAGAGCTCAACTTTTTACATAGTAGGATAGACTCATTCATAATGCAGAGCTCATCCTATATTCCAAATGTCATGGGGCCTGGCAATTTGATGATGGTTGAGGCTTATGGAATTCTCTTGCCTGTGGCATTTACTTTCATTACCTATATAGGCTTGTTCCATTTAGAGATACACAAACTGTGTCTTCTTCTGCTGGCTTAAAGAAGAATTCAAGCCATTGTCAATCTGGATCCTAGCTTCCAATAATACCAATCAATTCTGACTAAAATGTCAATGTCAATTCTACAATACTGTCAAAATGAGACACTTCAATTCAACTCCATGAGCACTCAAAGCTAGTCTTCGTCACATACAGTACTTGTATGCTAAATTCATAGCTTACCCGTGATATGATTGCTTTCCCCATGCATTTAAGTGGTGCATGTACACAGTCTGCAGCATCAGGCAAAAAATGTGCTAAATCGCTACACAAAGCTATCATAAAACTCTTACAAGAAAGTGCTAGAGTAATGGCCAATTAGCATAATTTTGAGCTAGCTAGTTAGAGTAATGGGCGGTCAACTAACAAACATTAGTAGTGAAGCCTTTCAACATTCCACTCTCTGTAAAGGCCTATATACAACTGAAAATTCTTTGACATGCATGACCAATGACTTCATGACTTGTTCCGGTGAAAACTTCTTCTGTGACCATTAACATGTATTAATTACACAAACCAAGCATTAGAACTTACCATATACCTACTGACACATCTGTCATTTCAGTGAAAGAAAGTATAACAACAGACCACTTTTGAACATTAATTTTTGGAAAATCAAAGACTTTATTCAGTTCAAGTTAAATGGACCAGGAGTGTCTTTGTCAGGAGGCAGGGGCATACCAGTGTAATTTTAATAGCTGCTCAATCTTAATTTTCATTAGCCATTAAGTTTATTTAAGGTGGCTGCATATTCTGGAAAGCAATATATAAGCTTTAAAAGACAAACGTTTGGGTGGAATCAGTCAGTATGAGAAAAATGGTAGATAGTAGGGTTCGGTTTCAAAATGAAAGGATTTTATGGTTGGAACAGTTCCTTCCTCAGTTTGAGGGTAACATCTACTGTAGACTTACTAGTCCTAAAAATCACACCAGACTTCAAGCAACAAAATGGTCCATTTCCATGTGCTGTTGCATATACTGAGAGAGCACTCTGGAGCGATGTAAAATGACCAGAGGACCTTAAACTTCTCTAGAGCTCATTAGGTAATTGGGGCTGGTGGTTGGGAAATTCCTGTGACACTGCTGTTCCGGATGGGATAAAATTCATGGAGGTGCTCAGGTAATAATTACAATCATTCAACCTCCCCCGGTGATACTAAAGTCATCCGGAGATGGCTCATTGAATGAAAGCCAACTGAGTGTTACGACAGAATTAAAATGATTCCATCCAATACTTCTATGACCCTTGAGGATAAGTACCTCAAAAAATGGAGGACACACCACTTGAAAGCCCTTGTGGAGATAGCCCTTTTTTATCCCTTTTATTTATCAAGTTATACACACATACAGCAGTTAGATAGGGAGTAATTGAAAATATGTGAATATATGCTATGGTTATTGTCTTGACATATATTCACTGAAAGACTGTAACAAAACCATAATAAACTGACGCAGAGGTTCTTTTTCTAATGGTAATTAAAGTTTCCTTGCAGCATGGAGGTGGTCCAACCTTAGCACTGAAGTTAAAAAGTGAACAACGGATCAAGTGTTGGTTAAAATTTGATTAAACAGGGACTGTTATGGGACTATAAAGGTTCACCTGTCTCCACTTAATACCCATCTTGGTGAGGCTACCAGTGGAAGTCAATGAGAAAAGGAGCAACCCTAGAACAACGTGGGGCTAATTTCACTGCCAGAAGAAGTGATGACTTACCTCAATGGACAGTTAGGGACCTTATTACCTCAACGCCCCTCAGTAATGAAGCATGAAACTCATTCAGCACATACACACACACCCCTACCTGGTCGAGAGCAGTAATTACTGTCCCCTGCCCCTGCTTTCCCCTGCTGTTTGAATGTGTTAGCAGTCACCACAAATATTCAGCAGATGCAGATGAGTCTCATGGCATATTCCTGAGGTCACAGCCCTGGCATTACATTTTAATGGACACACTTAAGCTTCAGTTAGACAATGAAAACTTCTTTTCATTCCCTCCATCACTTCCTGCATAATTTTTTTTCTGATTTCTTTCTCTCTATCTCTGCCTTTCCTTTCATCCTGCAGACATGAAGCAGCTGAGCCCAGACAGAGTGATCTGGACTGAGGCCAATTAGCCCCCCCTCACCCCCTCTACTCAGACTGAGCTTCACAATGGAAACGCTTGGGGAGAAAAGCAATAGGTTTACTCTCTAAACATGCCAGGCATAAGGACAAAAATCAATAGGCATTCGTGTAATTCACTTTGTGGCAGATAACTAGAAGATGGGAGGGGGGATTAATGAGTCTCTGACCAATAAGAAGAGGAGAATAGACACTTACGGGCCAAGCCTCATCAGGTCTTTGCCAGTGCTCCATGGCAAGCAGATAGAGGGCTAAAAGGGTAGGGGCATACTGGACTGAACTGGACCGAACAGAACTGAACTTGACTGGAATTATTCTAAATTGAGTTACATTTGGAAAGCACATTTCAGAACTAGGACTGGTTAGGGAACCTCAGAACATTTTGACTGAACTGAAATGGTTGACAAATGATAGTAAATCCCAACATTAACACCTAATGTTGGGATTTACTATCATTAGCAAGATGTTGGTCCACCATGAGCCTCCAGAACAGCCTAAAAGCTACTTGTCATAGATTCTCCAAGTGTGTGGAGGGAACAGCATTCTTCTAAAGGATTTCCACTCACTCACAAAATGAGGCTTGGATGTCTTCAATGTCTTTTGGCTGGTTCTATACCACAACAGCCCCATGTTACCATTAGATTTGAAGTGCACACGATTACAGTGCACACTTCAGATCTGCTCAGTCCAGGGTTACGCAAGAACTCAGATTTAACCTTTCTTTCTGTATTTCAAAGGCATAGGATGCCCTTCCACTTAGAGCCAAACTGAATCAATTGCTGTATATCCTCAGCAAGTCTGTTGGATCTTCAGAGGAAGCTGCTTCAGAGAGTGAGAGAGATTGCATCTTTTTCTAACACTTTCTTCTTTTCAACACCACTGTTCTTGAACAATCAATGTTTTCACTGCCTGGACAGATCATTTTTATCTGCATGGTGATCAATCGCCACAGTATTCCAATGACCAATAACCCCATAATAAACCACAACCCTTTTACCCATGCACCCTCATTTTCAATTACACCCTGCTAAACACGTGCAGCAGCAAAGGAGCTCCAAGCAGCAGCATCCATCACAGGCCAGCATGGAGATAAGGCTGATAACACTCTGTAGCTGATAGCCCACCAGCTGACACACACACACACACACACACAGATAAACAGTCTAGATATCCACGCCTGCATGTGCTCTATCTCGCTCTCACACATACATGGACACACAGACCCAGACATTCACACACACTTTCTCTCTCTCTCTCTTACCCTGCCTCTCTCTCGAACAATCCATCTGAGAAAATCTGCTCTGCAAAAAATCTCCATCTTACATCATAGCCTCTAAAATGAGTTCTACAAATATTTTCTTAAATATGAGTTTAAAAAAAATCTGACAGTGGAGTAAGAATATTATAACCTCTTCCAATACGAATAAACTTGTTTTGAAAGCATTTTCTGAAATCAAATTAAATTCTTCTTAAATTTAAGTGCAGCTTTCTGGCTTAGTCTTTGTGGTTTCAAAATACTGACTCTAAATTCTATAAAATTTCTACTTGAAAGAAGTTGACTTCTATTTACTGAACAGACCTTTTTCAATTGCTTGCCCTCGTTTTGTCTTTTAACTAAGTGTGACTAACGTCTGTGTTTGTTTCCAACATATATAATCATCTGACTACTGCTTCTTCCCACTGGACTTCTTTATTGTAATGTCACTGTAGGAGCAAGTGATGTATTTGGGTTGGAAGCCTGTCTCTCAGTCACTGATGGTAATTGTGTGTGTGTGTGTGTGTGTGGAGGTGTGTCACCGGGGCGTAGCAGTAGTGGGAAATGAATATCACCGGCGCACCTGCTTGTTATCAGTTAGGTTTGTAACAGAGAGGGGGTGAGTAGGGAGGCCTTACTTTCTGTTATCCTTTTTGGTCGAGTTTTGCTGCAGTATCACAGAGCATCTTGTAATGTAAAGGGTTTTTTTGTGTCTACAATAAACTACCAGAACGCAGTTACGGAGTCGAGCTCTTTATCTGGACATAGTGGGTCAAACAGACCTCCCTACATCAGCCCTCTCAGTGGCTAATTGTTACCTTTGATAGTCGCTACAGTCACCATGTTCCCAGACCTCAGCTATAAACTTGGTTAATACATTATTGTTATTACCTATAGGAATGGTGACCAAAACCACGAAAATAAGATCTATCAACCATCATGTCCCCTCTCTTCCTCCCTTTGTTCCTCTCTTTTGACCTGTTCATCTGTCCATCTCCTGCTCTTTAAAGGCATCACCCTCTCTTCTCTGTCCTCTCCATCTGTCACTTTCACTCTCTCTTCCTCTAGTCATGATCCACTACGTTCATTCACTATGTAAACACACACTGCCTCTCTCTGTCTCTTATTTCTAGCCCACTTCTAACCCACTCTACCTCTGCTGTGTGTCCTCAGGCGCTGTTTGTCCATGTCAGTGCTAAGCCGCTTGTCTCAGGGTATCTATGTCGTCACGTGGAAGCTGTGTTGGGCATATTTAACAGGCTGCAAGCCAATAAAGCCGGCCGGTGTGAATTTTAGAAAACGCAATAATCTGCTTTGAGTCTTTGTAAGAAATTTACTGTGTGTTTTGGTTTCTCTGCCTATATGTGTGTGTGTCTGTGTTTATTCTCTTTCCAGTGGAATTGATATTGTGGAGTTTCTTGAGCTAATCTGCCACTTAATTTGTAATGTATGCAGGCTTGGAGTGATGGTTTCAGGTGTCTGCAGGTTTAATCAAGCTTCATTTACAGCCACAGCAGGCAGGAATTAAAAAACTCCAGCTGTCTTACTAAACTACATTACTAGAGAAGATCATGCTATTGCAGCTGGGCTGCTTTGGATTTATCTGACTTTACCAAATTTAATAGAGGAGTTGTGGTAGCAATTTTTCTTTTCATAAAAAATCCAAAAGTAAAATCCAAAAATGGTGTCTAAACAGCATCAAGAATTACCAATATCCAAACAGAGTTTAAAGAAGCCAACACTGTCTTTAAAGTGTAAAGGCCAGTTCAGACCAAAGATTCGCGACAAGACGAAACTGTTTTAGAATGTTGCAGGGAAGAGTTGCAGCGGTGTGAACTGGCCCGTCTCAGCTCGACTCAAGCCGGCTGATGGCGTTGCCTGCAACTCAGCTCATCAAATCCCTAACAGCTGGTTTTAGAACGTAACACATGTCGCTTGTTTCAACAGCCAATCAGCTCGTAGCAAAGTCAGCTGGAGTTTTGGACAGAGGAAAGAGAGGATCGCCTCATCAATTTGTTTGAGGAACAGCCGTGTCTATATGACACAAGCCTTAAAATTTACTCTAATAAGATCAACAAACAAACCGCTCTTTGTCACATTGCACAACAGCTGGGTGTTTGTGGTAAGTGCTTTTTAATTCTCGTTTCTGTCCGATCAAATAGCCTAGCAAAAGCAGCGCCCGAACCTAAAACGGTTGAAATTTCAGCGTTTTTTTATCAGCTCCTTGTTGGATTGACTGCCAAATTTGGTTGACATAGTCTAATGTCTTTATTATGCCCAAGTTTAGTCTAAAGTTGTCTCATTACACCTCTCATAGCTCAGGTGACCATTGGGGGAAAAAAGATAAGTTGTTGGAGATCAGTTGTCAGTTACTAACGTTAAGTGCCAGCCCAGATGCTACCTCGACCTTTACCAAAGACACACACATTACATCATCACTCAACAACTAGGGTCGTACAGTCAAACAATAATCACAGTGAAGCCAACCATATTCATCAGAATATCTGACTACTATAGTTGTTTAAATTATTACCTAACCAACCAACCTCAACCATCTCTAATACAATAAAATATCAATTTCTAGCTTCATACTTAAATTAAATACACCAAACTGTGTTGGCTCTGTAACCATAGTGGAAAAGAAAACGTTTCAGTATGATGGTACCTGTCTTGTTGTGAGCCAGTGAGTGCTGATTAGAGGTGACACCAACTCCTCTAAACGACGGAACTACTCCGGGAATAGATGGGAGAAATTGACAAAAGAGGGGAGATCTCCTGTCTCAAGTTCACGGCATAAATTTGAATAAACCCCCTGGGTATTCCGTTGAAGCACCCATGGACGGCTCCTAATTTTGTATGTTTTCGCTGTTTCATCAATACTAAAAATGCAACTGTAGCAAGTAACTCACTATCACAATCGTCATTCATATTTTAAGATGCTACAAATTATATCCAGCTGCAAAAAACGCCTGAAAAGCCGGCAGTTACAACGGAAGTACAAAGAGTCGTTGCTATGGAAATGACATGCCGTCCTGTCTAGTTGCTTTGGTGCAAACTGGCAGGTTTCAGAACGTTGCTGACCGGCGCATTGCAAGTAGTTGTCTCATTGACTTGTCTCATCGCGAATCTTTGGTCTGAACTGGCCTTAAGTACACCCTCAAATTCTGCTAGAACCCTCTCTCCCAGCATATTTAAAAAATGCAGTGAGTGAGGGATCAATAACTGTAGGAGACGTGGCCTCATGGCTACGTGGTTTATGGGTCAGGGGACACGGGGAGACTAACTGACACTGATTAGTACATTCTTTTTTTATATAAATTTCATCACATAGATAAGTCCCAACCGGTTGACTCTATGTCAGCACTGGCCTTGCAAAGTTCAGGGCGGATTTAAAACCGTAGATGGCGTGTTTCAACCTATGAAGGTTTTATTAATTTGGCAAGAAATGTCAATATTAACACCAGCATTGATGTGTTTCATCACAGTACAGTCATATAATTTAGTTTACAACTCCCAAACACAACAAGTGTGCAGGAACACACTCTTTTTTTTGCGCTAGAAAACATTACATTGTGTGTAAAAACTGCAAAAAATTAGAAATTAGATTTGAAAGTTTGAAATTATCTCGCTTCTCCCTAATAGAGGACTTTGACGTCATGGTTGTAGCTCCTGCGCCAAGTATAAAAATCAGATCAGTTTGTACCTCTCACACAGAGCTGCTAGCTGCATTAGCATTAGCAAGCCTGATAAGCTCTGGTGAAAAAACATCTTACATGGGTGAGATTTAATCCTCTGCAATGGCAGTGATCACAACACATGAGCCCACAAATAACTGGGCTGTATTGAGAGTTTAACAAGATATTTAGGGATGATGAACAGCAACCCTAACTGCAATAAACAGCAGGACTACAGCTATGTACTGACTCTCCGCCACAGACACACACACACCGGAGAGCCTCTCATAGAGAGAGAGCTGCTAGCTTCTCTACAACACAGGTACCCACACAGTGTCTCTCTCAAAGAGCCATAAATGTGTTTCAAGTCACCACCAGACTCCCTGCCTTTCCAGCAGAAAAACAGAGAGTCTGGGAGTAGACTCTCATGGCTGGTTAGCTGTGACTACCAGCTCTATGTCGCTGTCCATGCTACACTGAGCGGTGGTCAGTCAGTCCCCCATGTCCCCTGACTCTCTGCGTCCCACACTATGTGGCCACGAGGCCATGCCTCCTACAGATGTTGCTCCCTCACTTCTCTGTTGTATTTGTTAAATATTCTAGGAGAGAGGGTTCTAGCAGAATTTGAGGGTGTAGCTACCCTTAAAACTCCAGCAATTTAGTATCACACTTCGATAAACCTGGGGCAAATAATGTGTTAAAGTTCAACAAAGCTGAGATCAATGAGATTTACTGTGACCCAAATCCGCAAACAAATCCGTGTATTGTGGTGATTCCACTGAAATGCTGCAAATTACACTGTTTTAAACATTGGTGTAAAATGGCCTCTTCCATCAGTAATCATAGCCTCAGCTAAAATAACCTGGATGAAATCACTGTGACATCATCAGGGTTCATTTCTTAGATTTGACAAAGCTCTTCCAGAACCACAGAAGACATTTTACAACAGTTGTGTGAGGAGTACTAGTAAACATGAGTGAAATCGGTGGGATGCCCCTTAACACTCCTGGGACTACAGCTAACATGGCAAACTGATAAAGATCATAAGGTGCAGAGATGGAAAAAAAGCAGAACAACAGAACTATCTGCTGTCTCAGAGAGACCATGTATGAAACATTTTAAAACAAGGTGTGATACAATTCAAACATTAGACCAAATCACCATCAACACGCAGCTGTCTCCACAGCACCAGCTGGCTTGGCAGGCAGCTTCACAACATAAAAGAAAAATTCTACGTTTCCCTAACAGCATCACAATCATAGCAGGCAAACACATTCTGTTCGCTAGAATATTATTTACCCATATGTCTTGTGTTTGCATCAGATATTGAGAGTAAAAGTAATCATTAGCTCTGCAATCACAAGAGCCTCTTCCTTCAGTCCATTATTTACTTTAACTTGAACTGTACATTGTTTGGTACAAACTGTAAAAAAAAGTTTTGTCTGACTGAATTCCTTGATAGTCTGTGCAGAATAGTATTGAATATTTCTCAGGGTGTGATTGCACATTCTTGTTTCTAAGTTACTCAGAAAAATCAAGAGCAAAATCCTTTCACTTTGGTTGGAATTCTGCTAGGACCACTTGCTAAGGTGCTCTGTATTGACTTGTAACAAATTTGACTCTCATCTACACCAAGCCCAATCCTTACCAAATTAAAATGGCTCAGCAGTATATCCGCTCCATGAGCAGCGGTGCCATGTGTGATGTTTTTATGATATTTCAATTTAACTGATCCCATTGTGACAGACAGGATCAATTGAAGACAGACACCAGCAAAGAGCTTTAGATTGACTTTGATCATAAGAAACCATGAGCCCTAAGCAAAACCAATCCACTCCATCTGCTGATGCAATGAAATCAAATGCACTGGAGTGGAGTGTGGCATAGACCACACACTGAACTGGTCATATAGGTTTCTCTGCTGTGATTTAAAGAAGGCTGAGGCCACATGCTTTCAAGAAGAAAAGAAAAAGTCTAGGTTTAAAGTGAGAATATGTAATGTTGAAAGAAAAAAATATGCACATTTCCTCACACAAATGAAAGTTAAATTAATTAGCAATAAAACACACCCTTGTTCAATTCAATACACTCAAGGATTTTGCTGCACCCTTACTTGGTCTAGTATGACCAGAAGCTTATGGTGGTTACTGTTACCTAATGTTAACTGTTTTAATTGTTAAATGTTAGCTAGAGCATTGTGAAAGTTCTGGTGAAACACTGAAGTTGTGATTGCATTGGCCGACTGGTATCGCCTGCTTCATTCACGATTCACCCTCAGTGGTTCATTCGTCGGCTAATAAACTACCAGCTGACTCGCAACATCCAACCATATTCCGTCTTTGGTATTGTTGACTTTACTGAGACCTATGTGTGGTGGAGATAGTTCACTAGCAGAATCCTCAGATGCTTTGAGATCTCCCTCAAACAGCAGAATATTTTCCACCAAATCTAACTATATAAACAAATGTTATAAATGGTTATTTCCTTCAAATACGTGTCTCTGGCTGAAATGGCATTACTGAGTTTGCTGACTATAAGGCTCTTCTCTACTTATGCTACTGTTACACTATGCTTATGGATTTGCTATTATCTTGTAATTACTACTGGTGGCCTGTTCAGCCAAAGCCTCACTATCAGTCTTTAGAGGATACAATAAGTGTTAATTTCCTCACCTCACAATACAAAAGTATTGAGGACAATGTAAAAGATACAGACATTTTTGCTATTCTAGAGACTTATAGTAGTGGAGCTTAAAATGTACTGTATATATTATATTATATTGTAGCCAAGGTCATGGGGTCAATACAATTAAAAGGGTTCATCCACTGCAGAGCGTAAATGTTCACAAAAAATTTCATGTACATTAATCTGTTTATTAGATTTTTGTTGGCTTTTGTCATGAGGGGGTGCTACAGACAAGAGGTCAAAGAGTCACCAAAATGATCAAGTAGCATCCTCTGAAGACTGGAATTAGTGCCAGGGACTTAGAAATGTATGTTGGTTGGCATCATTCCAAGTATGGACCTCTAAATGTATAAAAAATGTTGTTTTATGGAGTTTTCAAGGGGGGCGGTGCAGTGGTTGGCACTGTCGCCTCACAGCAAGAGGGTTCTCGGTTTGACCCCACCGGTCGGCTGGGGCCTTTCTGTGTGGAGTTCCGCGTGGGTTCTCTCCGGGTACTCCGGCTTCCTCCCACCATCCAAAGACATGCAGGTTAACTGATGATTCTAAATCACCCGTAGGTGTGACTGTGAGTGCGAATGTTTGTCTGTCTCTATGTGTCGGCCCTGTGATTGGCTGGCGACCAGTCCAGGGTGTACCCCGCCTCTCGCCCAATGTCAGCTGGGATAGGCTCCAGCCCCCCCACAACCCTCTGAGGATAAGCGGTATAGATAATGGATGGATGGAGTTTTCGAGTGTAAGGAATTGAGCAGCTTTTAGGCCACAAGAGGGCAGTGCATACTAACAAGATGTGCTGGTAGAGAGTGGAACAAGCATCTTTATCTTTTCAAAACATTTTCTTGTGCTACATTTAGCTGATGACTAATGATTCTAATGATAATAATGAATGACTAATTATGTTTTTTTTACGTTTGCAAGCATGCCTGTACATGTTGAGATATCTTGGACCAAAGTGTTAATTGACCAACAGACTGACTTCAGGCCCTGCCTGAATACAGTGATGTCTTTGAGAGCGATTTATACGACTGAACATGCATGCAGTGTAACCTGGTGTTAGCCAATAGCAGCACCACAGGGATGCCGCTTTGGCATCTCCACTGAATCCTGTTCAGTGGAGATGAGAGGTCTAAAATCCTAATTCCACGGCGCATTAGCTATGTAGGGAAGAAGTTAATTTGCTCTGCATGCAGAGGAGCTTCTGTGAGCTCAAGGGATGATCCGGGATCCCATTCACTCTCCTATTACGGCATATGGTAACTATGGTTGGGTCATCTGCAGGAGTAAACAGGCTCTGTCGATTGGTTGAGTAGGAAAACACAAAGGCACCTACACACATCCACTCCCTGAGGTGTGTTTGAAGAAGTGCATGTATATGACCGCGACCCCCTCGTCCTTGCATTGCTCCTGAGTGTAATTACAGCCTTTAAAGATGAAGGATCACTCAGTATTAATTAATCAATAGACAACACACAGGGGGGAAGACAGCGAAAGCAAAGCAAGCAGTTGGTACATTTCCAGAACGCAATACATTCATTTTCGGTAGGTAAAAATCATTATCTGTCATCACCCCGTATATCTACAACGTACAAGGTGCAGTCTGTTAAAGTGGTATCATTCTGTCAGTTGAAGACATAAATTACCTACTGTCCTATAAAAAGGAGGACAGTCTGTCTTTACTTCTGTCAGTCTTTTTGTGTTTCTGTGTGTAAGTAGGTGTGTTCCAGTCTTTACTTGCAAAAATCAGGGGGGTTTGAACCCACCAGCCAGCTTCTGTGTGGAGTTTGCATGTTCTCCCTGTGTCTGCGTGGGTCCTCTCCGGGTCCACAATCCAAAGACATGCAGGTTAGGTTAATTTAAAACTGATGATTCTAAATTGCCCGTAGGTGTGACTGTGACTGTGAATATTTGTCTGTCTCTATGTGTCAGCCCTGTGATTGACTGGCAACCAGTCCAGGGTGTACCCCGCCTCTTGCCCAATGTCAGCTGGGATAGGCTCCAGCCCCCCGCAGAGGTAAAGATAATGGATGGACCAATCAGGTGGGTGTTTGATCAGTATTTGATCTGTTTGACACAGTATACCTATATTCATTATATTACATGGTATAAGAAACAAAGACACACTGGAAAGCATTAGCTGCCCTTCTAAATTACATGTGATATTCAAGAAATTGAAGACCTGACAAGACTTAATAGGCAAGACCGTGACAAACTCAAGTTAATAGAAAAAAAGATTGGACTCAGTATTACAGGCCTGTAACAACAGCTACCAAGTGAATGTAGAAGAGTAGAAAGCAAGGTATTTCCTGCTGACATATAGTGCAGTAAAAGTAGTTTCATAAAAAAAAAAGCATGGCTATTGTGGATTATTATACATTTGGTGCTTTAGCTAGTATGTACTCAGTAGCAAGATGCTGTATATGGGATTGACATGTTCATCACCAGCCTTATCCTATAAGTAGAGTACTGAGTAAATGTAATTAGTTACTTTCCACCGCTGCCTGTTGTTAATGTGTTTAAAGAATAAAAGTGGATGGAATTCTTGAACCAAAGGCTCTGCTACATGTCAGAGCTAAGGCCTTTTAAAGATTGGGCTGCTTTTCCTTTAATCAAAGAGGATCACCCAGTTTACACACATGTACGCACACACACACACACTATAAGTCATGACTTAGGGCTTATCAATAGCCCTTCAGTTATGCTCATTAGACACCCTCAATTAACGCTAACTCCTTTGATTCGTGGCATGATGTAGTAAAAGAAGGTGCAGTCATGCACACACTCACATGAGCATGCTATGTTTCTAAAACCAAAATTTACTGAAGTTCATTTACAACAAAGCTATTGAGGTAGCACAAAACAAATTGAAACAAACAAAGATAATCTGCAAATTGAAATTAGACAGTGCGCAGGGACAGATTCATGAGAGCAACACAAGTTTAAAGAGTGAGGAAGACAGAGTGCAGAGTGTGATCGATGTTTTGAGCCTCGAGAGGAACTTGGTCTCTAGATTTGAGCGAGCAGAAGGGTTTAATTTGCTTTCTGGCTTCAAAGCAGCTCGATCTCAGTTTTGACAGTCAAGTATCGCTGGCATGCAAACTCCAACTGACAAAAACTCCACTGGATTTACAGAGACATTGCTGACCAGATACAGGGAAAGAAAAGGAAATGTACATGCTAGATAGCTTTCCCATTTGAATAAAAGACTGAATGGGAAAATATACGAGCATTAAAGCCACATATTGGTGTGTCCTATATTCTCCAGTGCAATAAATCTGATGAAAATACTTTTGAATTCAGTGATTTCCCAAAATCACAATTTTACACATACACTGATTTTACACTGAATCTGTCCCTACATACTCTCAAATTTTGACTTACAAATATATTTTGAATTAGTTTTGTCTGTGCTGAAGGACTCTTCGCTAATAAACCCCCACAACAAAAAACCTTCCAAAAGAAAACAGTAGCTAGTTCTTCAGCAAACAGTGGTGGTCAACACTAATCACAGAAGCAGCACACATCTAAACCTAGAAACAAGCAAACTGTAATTACAAACAGAAATACCCATGAGTAGGTGTGTATAGCAGTGGTATGATGTGGGGGTTCCAGGATATTATCAATGACCTATAGACTGCTGTGTGTGTGATGAGTGATGTGGTAAATGAGGTGCATTCAAGTGCTATAATCATTCCAGTTATGTTCAGAGAACTGCAAAAATAGATGGGATGACAACTGATGTAATTAAACATTTTGATAACACAGCAGTGTGCTGGGAAATGAAATATGGTGGAAAACAGAGAACAGAAATAGATTATGTGTCTCAATTTGGATACTTCCGTTAATACACTTCCATGAAGTATATTATGTACTTACTTGCGTAGTACATGAATTTAGTAGTTTTGTCTCAAATTGAACCGTTGACCGGAAATGAGGATCGCAACATTTGACTGCTTCTTCTTTTTCTTTTTAACGGCAAATTGCAACCAGACGGAGCATTATCGCCAACATTTGACCACGACTGTCGCCCGCCAAAATATCTGCTGGCTTGTTTGCTCACTTGACTTCAATTCAATTTTATTAAAAATGAATGTGCTTATACTTTTAGTGCGGTGCTCACTGTAACAATCACAACCGCGGCCACCATTTTCATAGGTTGGTGGTTCCTTCTCTTCCGCTACTCAGCCAAGATGGCAATCATTTAGGGTGAGAAGTGTCCAGCATTCCAACTTTTTGACCGTTATGAGTACACCATCCGGTTACTAATAGTGCACTGCATTTTGCCATGATTGTCAGTGTGAACGCACTCATGCACTTAAAATAGCAAGTGTAAGCACGGAAGAAAGCGAACTGAGACACAGCTAGAGACTTTGGACATCCAAACGTCCACCCTCTGGACTTGCAGACTGGGCCCTCACAGAATTCAGTAATAGCTACTCTCATATGTTTAAAGTATACACCGTCGTCATGTCAAGACTGCAAGGTTTTGCTGAGCCTTGAGGGG
The DNA here is from genome assembly GCA_002120245.1 of Maccullochella peelii. Taxonomy (NCBI): domain Eukaryota; kingdom Metazoa; phylum Chordata; class Actinopteri; order Centrarchiformes; family Percichthyidae; genus Maccullochella; species Maccullochella peelii. The sequence continues at coordinate 55,695 of LKNJ01002769.1, read as the reverse complement.
GTAAAATGTGCTATGAGATGGGACTTCAGACAGGGGCGTTGTTTCAGCAAAAGCCAAGGTATGGCAATGTGACATGACGTCCTATTGAAATCTCTCTTACATTCACAGTGCCTAATGTTTGCATGTAATGCACGACTTTCATCGTAACTATTTTGGCGCATATTTCAGCACCACGGACTAGAGGCTGGATACCCGACAAACATTTTGAAATGATGTTCGGGTTAAGGTCGGGTTCGGTCACGTCATTCTTGACATGGTGCTTCCTGTTCAGTGCTGGGGTTTGTTATTTACGTGACAACACGTGAACGCAGCACACAGCCGGTAAATAAAAAAATCATGTAGCCTAGCTAAGGATGGAGGATGTCAAACAAAAGTGTCATCGGGGAAGTTTAAAAAACTACTGAAAACCCTGCAGGAAACCTTCAGCAGACAGCTGTGCAGGAACGTGGTTGTGGATGTGATGCTGGTAAAATAAACAAATTGAACTGAACACGTTCTTACCTGCAGTCACCTGCAGCGTGTTGCTACTCAGAAGTGAATCCAGCATAGAAACAGCAGGGAAGCTACAGCTTCCTCACAGACGGTATGGAGGCATTTTGATTTGCTTCAGCTCACATTAACTGCAGCGGGCTCAGGTCAGGTTCTGACATAAATAACAGAATGCCTGTCGGGTTCAGGTCAGGCTCAGTTATTACTCTCTCTGACTCGGGTCGGGTTCGGACAGAAATATGCGTCCCAACCCGCACTCTACCTTGGACAGAGAGTGGACTCTGCTCTATCTTTAGTCATTTTTTAAACTTAACAGAAAATAAAGAATGCATTGAATTACATGCTAATTTCTAGCAGGTAACCAAGAACTGTTCAAACACAGCAAAACATTTGTAGTGTTAGCCGCCTGGCTAGACTGAGGAGGGGACACTGGCAGCTGCTCAGGAGCAACAGCAATTTTAAGGAAATACGTGAAATTAGTTTATTTTTATTTATTTATTTAAAAAAAAAAAGGTAGTCCAAGGTATGGCACCTGCCATACCTGCCATGCCGCAATCTACGCCTATGACTTCAGACCTACATAGTTGTCAAGGATATAGTATCAAGCCTCACTATGTAAAAATACTTAATAGATCAAAAATTTCCAAAAACTTTACACTTTTCATAACAATCGACCTAACGAAGTCTGTTGACATCTGCACCCAAAGCAGACTCTGTGGAACTCTGCATAAAGTGACCTTGAGTTCTCTTGTGGCAACCCTGTCTCCTAGAAGTATTATGTTGATATACTATTACTTTGAAACAGGAAATGCGTTTTGTCAGGAACTTGCACTTTGTATACCCACCATCTGCCATATGGAGATGGTCATGGCAGTACCTAAATGTTGCCCTGCCCACACACAAAAAATGTTTGCCAGGGAACATAAATCAGGTAGCACTTAAAGTTCGCCTCAAAACATAACTACCAAAACAAATTGTTAGTATAAAAATGTAATTTGTAGAAGGCAGGGTTGCTTGTGGACTTCATGGTTGCGCGCCTGAAAAGTCCACGATGAAGGAAACAAGGAAGACTGGACATTTGGGTTTAGCAAACGTGTCTAACACATTTTGCCAGTATAAAGAGAGAAAGAGATGAAAAAAGGAAAGCTAGAGTTTATAACAACTTGGGTTCGTTTACAACCTGTCTGACTGACTGCTCATGTATGTTACCCATTTTTTACCAATGTCACTACATTCTGATATTCAACTATATTTCATGCTAACATAAATTTGGCCAAGATACTTGTAACAAGAATTTCAGCTGCCAGCCGTTGTCAGGAAATAGGACAAAAACTGCATGTTGGCAGTTTGAAACAACTCATATGAGATCAACGTGATTGTACTGTTGTTTCACGTAAAAAACCTTTATATTAAAACATTTCAGTCTACTTTATAGTTTTCTAGGTCTTTCATTAAAATAAATCCAGGTTTTCCTGATTTTCAAGGACATGTGACGACCCTGTTGTACTAAAGTCCTTAGAGAAAATCTAAACCCAGTCACACACACAAGGAGAAATGAGCTTCTTAAAAGACGCACATAGGTATGCATGCATTATCAAAAACCCACACACACACTCTTCAAAGCCAGCTGGCAGCAAAAAAAAGCTTCATGTTTTGGCAGCAACACAGCTATCATCAATCAATGCTAAAACAAATCCTTCAATCCCTGTCGATACAATATTTATCCTAGCCATTGCAGCATATACTAATTTATTTACATTGCTGATATATTGATGTGTTTTTATTTCAGCTTTAGCAGGTTGATAGATGGCTGGATGGGTGGAAGGAGGTGATTTGGTGATTTAGGGTCCAATTCTGGCCACTAAAATTGGTTCCTGCCAGAGTAATACATCAAAGGGAATTAAAAGGTGATTGCGGTGTGTGTGTATGTTTGTGTCTGTAGCCATGAAAAGAGAGGGGAAATGGGTTGGTTTGATGGTATCATGATAACACACACACACACACACACACAAACACACAGAGAGCAGATGGATTAGGATGTGGACAGAAGGAATTGGATGAAAAGAATGGGGAAGAGATGGAGAGGATGGCTTCAAACTCTCATTGACCTTAGCCTGATTCAGGTTGCCCTAACACACACACACACACACACACACACACACAAACACACACACATACATGCATGCTCATGCGCACATGCCCTCGGGTTTTCCATAGCACTAAACGGTGAGTGATGGGGCACTTGTCTCATCATCATGGCTGTCATGTCAAACACAGAGACAGAGGATAAATGGGGTAAATCTAAAAGAGAAGGCCAGTTTGGCTCAGATGAGAGAGGCTTCTGAGTCTGAAGCCTAAAATCCTCCATACACTGTGATAAAAAGCTCTGAAAAAGCTCCTGCTCTGAAACCTAAAAAAAATAAACACGTAAAATCTAAAGCTTCTATAGAAATTGTAGTGTTCATTCCACAACACAATACAGAAACTACCTATTGACAATCTTACTATTCTTAGTCCCTCTACAAGTAATCATCAGTATGAGCTGTGCTCACCATAGGGAGTAGTGCAGGTCTACATTAACAGCCTGCACCAGGTAGCTGGAAAGTGCTAAGAAATTTGAAAAACAACACCACAAACCTCGCAAAGACCACTGAGGAATATGAATTTCAGTTTAACACAAAGACACTGGCAATAGAAGGTGGGTAAGAACCTAATGATCAAGAATGGTTTGGGCATCGGTCATCACAGGTCTTTCAGGCTGCATCGCAGACAGCTGTAATTTCAATGGTTGCACGTTAAAACAAATCAGGGCAAAGTTGAAACAGATTCAGATTTTGACAGTACTTGTATAACAGCCCTTTCTCACAGAAAGTATGTGTATACTATTTATTATTAACAGCAAAAACATTTTGAGAGAAACACAATGTCACTGAGATTACATTTTTCATCAACATTATGAAAAACTTTTTACTGAACGTATCAATAAAATGTTCAAGTATTTCATTTGGTTTTCTACAATATCTGCTTTTTCAGTACAATGTCTTCTACTACAGCATTATTTGTTTGAGAGTCTCATAGCCCTTGGTTAAGGCTAGGGAAAAATTGTGGTCTTGCTTAAATATTAAAAAAGTTAACAGTCACTTGAAACACAAGACAGGACAAGCTTTTTTAAAATCAACATTACACCAAAACCACAAACTTTCTCAAACTCTAAACAGGTTTTGTTGCGTAAACCGAATCACATGTGATACCAGTCCCTACAGCTTCCTTCATTACAAATAATGTTGTCAGTTAACACAATCAACGGAGAAATAATGTTTCCCTGAAAAAGGTAATTGGCAAAACAAATTAGCACTATATATTGCTCTGGACCAGAGTGCTGAACAGACGGGCAGACCAATATCTGACCGACATCGTCTTCCTCCCACTATCAATAGGGGGAAAATGGAACCACTTTTGACCAACTGTTCTTGACTTTGCACTATCCATTCCTTGTCACACTTAACTGACTCCTGTTCTCAAACATAACAAAAGAACACAAAATGTATTTATTGATCCCCTTGTGGGAAATACATTTTATCTTATCTTAAATCACATATCTAGTCTACTCCGGGACTGTTTCCCAGGCGTTCTCAGCAGACTCAGAGTGATATTTCTAAGCCAAAGCACAGCTGTACTGTTTTTGAGTGGAGATATTCACCTCAGATCATACCAGAATCCTCCAGTGGTCATGATGGAATTTTCTTTTCCTAGCCTGTGAGAGTGATGTGTTATTTCAAAGTACTACACACAACACTTTTCTGCCTTAAGGGGGCATGGCAGGGAATATGATTTTCACGTTGTTGTTAAAACCCTGGACAGTTAGTTAAAAATGCCTCAAATATAGTTTCATTTTTAAAAAAGGCTCAGTAATTTCAAAACAGCTGGGTGTTGTAATTTTTAACAAACATCGGAGGAGGAAATAGTGCATTTGTTGGGGACCATTTTCAGCAATGGCTTAATAAACGTTTGTTGCACTTTTGGGTGACAAGCATGTGGTTGAACTTTATCCAAAAAACCCCCCAAAAACTTGATAACTTGTAGTGAATATCGAAAGCAGTACTTTGGAGTACCAGCAGCTGGAAACCTCAAATTTCTCCAAAAGCTATCCACCATCAATTTCTGAATCAATTTGAGATGAGAAATAGGTCATGCATTTGTAGAATCAATTCTCATTTTAGTATATCTACAACAATGACTTTGGGAAGGTAAGACATTTCAAAATGGATTTGTGATAAAAACAGTGGATTTCTCTTCCTGTCTACGTGAGCCCTAAAACATAAGGTTCACCTGTTCTGTGGGGAGAACAACATTTTCCATTTCCATCTATATACTACAACCTGTCCTCTGTCATCAAGGCCTTGTAGAGCATGAACAATAGTGACTAAGTGGCTCTGCAACAAGACCGTTCACCCTCTATGTGGGAAATGTAGATTCATTCTGGCAGGATATCTTGAGATCTCTGTCATATCTCCCAACAAATGACCATACATGGAGAATGCTACGCATGGCTGCCTGTACATTAAGGTGTATGCTTCATGTTTATACACACATGTACACACACACACACACACACACACACACACACAGACATTACCCAATCACTACTATACTTACTTATACTACTGGTACAACTACACTACCAATCACACTACACTTGTACTGTACAATATGTATTTAAGTTTTAATGAATCAATTCATAATCAATTATTCAAGGTGCATTATAAAATCAATAATTTACATACCAGCTTCTTTGAAGCAGTGTCATCTCTGAACAGGTGCGTGATATTGTATTCATTCATTAATGGATTGTGTGAATCCATAATTAATGAATCACAAAATTTAAACTCAACCTGTGGCACTTTGGGACTGCCCTCTGTCCTCTGCATGATGTTCCCAAACAGATCACTAAACTGATCAAAGATTCAAATTTATAAAATCACGCAAAGCAAATTATTACGTTTCTTACACTGTGAATTTCCATTTTTACAGGATTCATTAACAATGGCAGTGATCCAGAAGCTTTTCTTTTCTATGACGCTGACAAAATGATCACAAATGCATCAGTAATGAAGCCAAACCATTTCTGCTTTAAGAACATCTACAGCATTGAGCACGTCAAGGAGAAAGACGAGGATATTTTGTACCTTTGTAGTGATTCCTCAGTACAAAGCTTGGACTGGCCCTTGGACTGGCCCTGCATCTGAGATGACCTTTTTCTGATTAATACAGTTACTAGTGCAATATATCAGTCAGTAGACCAAAGGACAAATACAAATTATTGTTTATTTGTTATGGGCAATTACGTCCAATAAGTTTTAGTCAAACAAAGATGCATATGCAGTCAGACCAGAGTTGGCGCTTGCACTCTGGTGAAAAGCAGACTTGTGGGAGCTAGCTCAACTTGCCGACTGATAAGAGCATTCCACAACTCATGACTCTCCATTAATTACCAGTCAAGAAGCATTCCTCCGGCTTTTATGTTTGTATTATGTCATGCAGTTATATAAACAAGGATATAAACAATTGATATTTCCTGAGGTTAATCCCACCTGCTCTCTAAAATTGGATAGACATTGAACAGCCTCATATTTTGGGGGGTCAATCAGAGTTCTACACAAGACAAATTGAGGCAGAATCAATTAGCAATGGAAAGCAAATACTTCTCATGCCCTTCATCACAGAAATTCTGGTCTGTCCATTTTGCTGGGAATCATGTACAAACATACATCAACATTATATTTTCGCAAAGGCAACAACACTTAAAGCTTAGCACATAAGGATGAGGTTGGGGTGGTGCAATAATGACAAAAGGAGTAGTAGTGGAAAGTGTACATCTGTATGAATATGATCAAATGTTACTAATCAGCTGGTAACCAAGCAGCTGATTAATGAGCCACTAATGGTGAAGCATGAATAAAGTAGCTGATGCCAATCAGTTAATGCAAGTGTGATATCAGTGCCCATCCTATAACACAATGTTGCATTTTAAATACTTGTCCATGCTCTTATCATAATCTCTTAATAATCATCAATAATCATTTCAACAGGCCTCATGCCAGAACATTTTGTATTCTTATCCTCAACTTCTCTTACTTTTTTTTCTGTGAGACTTGCTGGTTCCACATCGCATTCTCCAAACTCTTTTAATTGAACAAACATTGTCTTCATGTCAACAACATGTCATCAGAGCAGCACTGCACTGTGACAGACATAAAGAGGGAATGATTTAACTTAAGGTTAGATGCTAAAAAACATCTTTCTAAAGCAAAGCGGTCCATGACATGATGTGAAAGTCATGGAGCTATTAGACAGGATAAAATTATAGCCTACAGTAGGTGATGTTAGACTGTCGGGTGCAACAGAGGATGATCCGACAGAGACTTGCAAAGACCCTGAGGCAGCTGTCAAAGTGAGAACATTTTCCTAACAGCTACTGAACTCTTCCGAAATATGCCAATAAAATCAGAGCATGGTCTAGACCTGCTCTATATGAAAAGTGCCCTGAGATAACTTCTGTTATGATTTGGCACAATATAAATAAAACTGAATTTAATTGAACATAAAATCTAAAAAAAAAACTCAGTAAATTGGCAAGCCATGATTGTGATAACATGGTAAACAGAATATTATTATTTTTCAAACTTATTTTGCATTAAGTTTGTCTTAGTTATCTATTTAATTTCAGTATCACATGTAAACTCAAATTCATGCAGATTAAGGCATTATAATTCTTAAATCAAAGAAGTGTTTCTCCCCCTGTGACGAAAGGCAGACTGTCTGTACATGACAGGTACGACAGGTCTGGACTACTTGTGAATGTCATTCGTAGCTTGAAAGCATAGAAAATTCTAAGTACAAGAAAATTGGTGACTTCCACAAATTATTTTAAATCACTAATGTGTGCCACATAAGACCGAATCTGTTCATACGAGTGGTGCTTGCATTAAAGCATGCAATGTGCAGAGACATGTTTGTGGGGTAATGCACTTAAAATAAATCATGAATTGAAGGAACAGTCAAAATTTTGGGATATTGTCCAGAGTCAGATCAGTTGGAAGGTGTATATTTTTCTCTTTTGACCAAGCTAGGCTAGCAGTTTCTCCCCCGCTTCCAGTCTTTGTACTAAGCTAGGCTAAACACGTCTTGGACCTATCTCTTTACTGGACACACAGTGATGAATCTTATATCGATCGTCTCACTGCGCTTCAGGTATTCTGAACTGTTCCTTTAAAACCCTGATTTGGACAAACTATTAATTCATTGGATGACATTGGCGAGATGCGGGGTACAACCTGGACAGGTCACATGTCAATCACAGGTCTGACACATAGAGACAGACAACCATTCAGGCTCACATTCATGTCTTTGGACTGTGGGAGGAAACCGGAGTGCCTGGAGAAAATCCACGCTGCCACAGAGGGAACCTACAAATTCCACACAGAAAGGCGAGTGCGAACCTACTTGCTGTGAGACTTGCTAACCACTGTATCACTGTGCTGCCGAAATCAGATAATGTGTTTCGGGAATCATTTGTATTATCCTCAAGTATTTCTTAGGTGACAGTATTTTAGACCCATTATCGTCAAGGTCGAAAGATTAAGGTCAAGGTCAAAAAGAAAAAATTGCTAATCAAAATACAGCCAGGAGTGAATCAAAAGTGAAGCAGTCTGTATTACACACACACTCACACACACACTGATGCAATTTCTCACTCTCTGTAAAACCCACACACACACACACGCACCTTGTGTTTACAGGGATATAACACCCTGCTTCTCACTACTGCAATGTTGTCACGGCCTTGTCAGATGATGTATGACAAGTCTTGGAAATCTTTAGCCGAGATGATCTGATCCAAATGAATTAATAATTCATGTTTGATGGAGTCTTTTTAATATTTCAGGCATAATTAATAAGCAGGGGCATCGCTTCCCCTCAGCAGAGGAAATCACACTCAACATCAACAGCAGATAAATGAGACAGAGCGTCCTGCCCCAGCCCGCTATCACACACACACACACAACCACACACACACACACACTCGGATGGATGAGACAGGAGGCCTAGGGCGTAGCCTGGCTTACTATTAGTCAAAGAGCGAGGAATGAGCGTACACAGTCACACACACACAAGTTTGTGATTGATGTGCAGCAGTACGGATGTGGAATAAAAAGAGACGGGGAGTAGGAGTGTACATCTAAGCCCCTATTAAGTTCAAATCTGACTCTCAGCTCATAGAAAATTAATTCACAAACGGGAGAGAACGACTCTTATTCCCAATACACAGCAGCACTGGCCGACATGCACACACACGCAGCGCTGCGGGTGGAGGCATTAGATAAAGTACAACACACACGCGCGCAGTCTATCGCTGTGTGTGGTGGCTGGATATTATCAGTGCATAGTGATGAAGAATGGTCCCGGAGTAGACGCTGCTTGCTCTAAGTAAACCATAATCAGTTTCAGAAACACTGGCCTTTTCAGCTAATCCATCCACCTCCGCCTGCAGCAGGGAGGTGCTGCTGTTTGGTGGGAGGGAGGGAGGGGACGGGAGGGGAGGGGAGGGAGGCAGGATTGGGGCAGGGAGGTGTGCTAGCTGAGCATCCGACTGGCTTGATTGCACCCTCCTCCCCGGCCACAGGAATGTACGAGGGGTCAGTGATGGAGGTCAGCAGAGATGGAAAAGAGGAAAAAACCACCAAACAACATAATCCAGTACCGATGGAGCAGAGCAGAGACGAGATGAGAGACAACAGTCGGAGAAATAAGTGAGTCAGAGAAAAATTATTTCACACGGCGTGGTAGACAGTGAAAACTGAGCTTTTAATCAAGAATGGACAGATACGGGCAGTTAAAAACCAGTAACCCTAACATTTTTTCTAAAATTAAGCACTTTATTTTAAAAATTGAATATAGAATTTGAACAAAAGAAACAAACAAACTCTAAACTAACTTTCTACACCTCTGCTTATTGCATGCATCTTGCATTAAGGCCACAGTACCTGCCTCTGCTGAGTGTCCACAATGGCGCCATGCTTTATTGAAAAGCAACATTTTGTATTGGATGCACACTAACACTCTTCCTGATTCCTTTTCCCACCAAATTGCAGCCAGGGTAAGATGCAGCAGTATTGAGAGCTAGAAGAATCTGCCAGTCTTCACATCAATGGCCTCATTTGTTCACACTAATTATACTAATGTGTGAAAATTAATGTGCTAATGATTTATTGATGCTAAAATGCACCTTTAGCTGTGAGAATCAAGTTAGCCGCCAAGATTTCCACCAAATCACATTTCATGTTCACATGGACTCCAAACTCCATCCAGGGCTGACCTTTTTATTGGCCAAAAACAGTGAGGAGGAAGTGCAGCAAAGAAAAAAAGGGCAGAGATATCGGGAAGGGAGGAATCTAATTCCCTCTGCCCTCCATGTCTGTCTTTCTGTCTGTCCCAGTGACTACCAAAGGTAGTCAAAGGAAAGAGAGAAAATGAAATTAGAGCTGATTTTCTAACACGTTTCCTATATCAACTTTATAAGGTGATAATATGTCAGTGTTGTGTTTACAGCCCCCAAGTGGACAGAAAAAATCAATTACTACAGCTTTGAAGTTGAGATGATTGGTTATTTCTATGCTGTTTTTCATTTATGTGTAGCATTTAATTTTCTATTTTTTGGCCAAATGATTTAACTTAGGGAGGAATATGTTCCCTCTCTTTCTCTCTTTTTATCTTTCTCTCTCCGGCAAGGGTTCATGGCACAAATCAAAGATATCCCTTAGACAGGACAGGTATGTTCTATGTGTGTCCATATTTACATACTGATTACTACTGATTTTTGATACTATTTATGGCAGTGTTTTTCAGCAATAGCCATTGAACCTATTTACATTTTATAATGGCCCTTCTATGTAGTCGTTTTAATTGTTACTAATTGTTGTTACTGGTGAGGACTGTTATTTCCTTTACAGACCCCCCCCACTCTGATAGTTGTGCAGCCGAGCGATGATGTCAACAGCAAAGATCTCATTGCCAGAAGCCCAGCAGCTCATTGTGACCTACATGCTTTATCTACAAGACGCCTTTTACTCACCTCTCACTCTCCCCTCTCTCTCTCGTTCCCTCTGTCTGTCTCTCTCTCTCTCTCTCTCTGTCTGTCTCTCTTTCCAGTAAGGGGTCGCGGCATAAAACGAAGAGATTACTCAAACAGCACAAAGTCATATTCAATTACAGCACAGGGATATTGGCTATACAGTAAATTGAACAATTATGTTCCAGGGCTACAGTGGCAGATGTGCACGAAGCTCCATTTTAGTGGAGTGTGCTGTCAGCAGTGCGGGGTCATTCCATTACAGCTGCAGACTGGAAGGGAGGCCGTCGCAGCATACTTATTAAACTACATACACACAGTCAGACACACAACACAGTCAAGAGCTGGAAGACAGTGATCGAAAAATGCAGCACGGATATTTATCTAACCATCTGTACCAACCGCATGTTCCATTTACATTATGTCCCCCTTAATTAATGTACATCCCTATTAAAGTGACTCAAAATAGTTATTAAAGGAGGAGGAGAATACATTGATTACATAGAATACATTAGTTTAGCACCATACTTCTAACATAATGAAACATTCAGGCCTGCCATTAAAAATGTCAAAACCATTGATTTCTCACTTCAAGAGTATATAAAGAAAAAAGAAAGCAGCAGTGACTTTAATTGAATTTATTCATTTACTTTACCAAAATACTACCAAAGTACGATAAGTACAGTACTTTTACTTGTCAAATTGAGTTCAATTGACAGTAATCAGTGAGGTAATCATGTGATGGGTCTTTTCACATTAGCAACCTGTTAATAACCCTGTAAGCCACACACACAAGGCAGAAGAAAATGCTTTAATTACTGGAGCCTCCATGAATGAACCCATAATCCATAAAGGCACTACCAATCTAGGTTTGATATTTTTATGAGTAATTAATCTTGATTTATTGGCGACATTTCAGACCTTTTCATATATTTGTCTGTGAAAACATAACAGATGTTATTTTGTCTCTTTTTCAGTTTTGCTCCTTGTTCCTCTGCAGGGCTCTTTACAGTGCTCTCACACAAACACTGCATTGACATTTCTAACAAAAGCAAAAGAATAACATGTCAGAGTTAGAAAGACCTTGTGAAGACGTTGAATCAAACGTCAAACAGGAGGTGTCATCTGTTGCTTTAGAGTTTATATTCACTCTGTCTCTAAAATGTCGGGGACGTGCCTAGCATTCATGAGACTCCAACCCCCAATCACCCATCCCATAATAATCCCTGTGTTACCTATGTAACAACTTATGAGACAATTTGAATTGTTGCCATGCAGGCTTATTTGATATAAATTTTTCTATGCATTTTCATTTAAAAAGGGCGGTTTAAGTACAAACCTGGGTTTCATGTATCAACACATTTATAATACAAACAAAATTGAAGTAAGAAAAAATAAAAAGAGGTAAAGGCTGCATTTCAATTCAGTGATGTGGATGTCTAAGGTGATTTTCCCTCTTTCAGCTAAATGAAACGAACAGCAAATGTCTGTGGCACATTGTCTGTTTTTCACACCACTTTACCACATCATTTTTTCATTACCACCAAGCCATAAGAAAGACTATGAAGTTGTAAATGTTGAAAATCAGTTTCTAAAAGATACAGGTTGCCAGTGGAGTGTTGCAAGCAGTCGGCTAAGAGAACATTCTGAGTTTGCTGCAGTTTTCTATTGTATAAGTGAAAAGGGAATTAAACTAATCGAAAACAGTAATATACAAGTAATTAAGGCATTTCTAAGTCTTTTAGCACACTTTCAGAGTAAGAAAATGTTTGACTGTAAATTCTACAATGAAGAAAAACTATTTCTGTGACATAATTAAAATGTAGGTCAGAGTCAAAAGTCAGTCACAATTAAACACATCACAATCAATTAAAAGATCCTCACTTGTCGTCAACATGTTTTCACCCTTTCCATTCTTATTTTCACATTGTCTCATTGGTGTTCACCCCCTGTCAGGCTTCCTTCCTCATGTTCTCACCTAATATTTCACTGTGGCCTGCTGCCAGTGAATTTATTAGCACAAATGGAGGAAACAAAGATGAGGCAGAGGGTGGGACCAAGAGAGAGAAGAAGAAAGTTAGAATAAAGAGAATTTATATGCACAATAGAGAGGATGTTGATGTACAAATGCATTCATGGCATATGTCTAAGTAAAATCTGTACTTTTTTTGGCGTAATTTAAACTACAAAAGCAATCAGTATTTTGAACTGGTACAATAACGCATAACAAAGTTCTCATAACTGAAAGAAATATGAACCTCTTACTGCTTTGTCGCGATCGGTACTACACAGATATATGCAGTAAAAAAAAATGACTTAAGGATGGAGAAAGATCATGGTCATTGCAAATAAATTATGTATGGTTACATTTACACAATGTCAGTGCTGACACTAGCATGAAATGGAACATGAATCCAAGATGCTGGTGTCAATTCAAGCTTTCTTTTCAAGCTTTTCTTATCTTGGGCCTCTGTTTGCAGTCTGTTGCTCGGTCCTCTTAAAATCTAGTGTAACTTCAATGCAATATTTCTAATACTCTAGGAGAGCACTGCTGTTGCTTGGGGATGAATTTTACAATTTTAATATGTTTTCCCATTTGTCATGGGATTGTAGATGTTCACATTTCCCAATGTTTTCTCAGCTGCTGTTTCCAAGGTCTGAAATAAACTTTGAAGATGAAGATCATGTCATATGATCAAAAGCTCCAGGACAGCTACTAAACAGTTTAATCAATCCAAATGCTGCTCTTTCAGATCATGTGTTTGCAATTTGTAACATAACAAGATAGTTATATTTCAATCCCAATATGTGACAATGTAAAGTGCAAACTGTTAAATAAAATTAAATTACAGTTTTCTTTCTAAACTTGTATCTTGAGAATATTTTGCAATGACCATTTTTACCACACCACCACCACACACACTTTCTGGATGATGATGTCTTCAGAAGTCAAACTGTTAAATTTTTTCATCATTCTCTTAGTCACTTGTCTGATCACAGCATGCACTCAAGTCAACTGTTCCTCTCCCCACACCTATGGGGGGTCTCTGTGTCATTTATTTTTCTCATACCATGCAACTTAATATGCCGCCTTGTTTTTATCTCTGTTTATAGAAGCACATTTTCCAGACCTTTGTCGTATTTATCATTTCATCTAAATTTTTTATTTTCCATTCCTCTCTCCCCCTCCCTCCCTACCTCCAAGCCGAAACACATTTCTGCACTACATTTCCATCCCTGGTGTTCCCATCACCGCTGAATTATGTTTCCCATCAAGGAAAACAATGTGAGTCAAAATACTTTACACAGGCTGAAAAGTCAGTCGGCTCTGCTTTTGCAAATAACATCCTGGAGATGCCTGGAGGCGCAAATCAGGCCAACACTCTGAAGAGTACATTATGGTACATTAATGTCACAACTGATGTCTCTACACACTTGAAAAACCCCTGTGCTATACTGAAGAGCAGGGAGTTTTTAAGTGTGTGAGAAGAAGAAGTAAGATGGCAGAAAAGCTTAACTTTCAATAAATTCTAGGTATTCATCTCACGAAAAAGCCTTAAAAGTCTTTATTGTAGCAGCTAATGACCTTCCACAAGGCGTCACTAAAATTACAGCTTTTTACAGTATTTTATCCATCTCCTTTTTATATATTGATTCCCCAATCTCCAATAGCTAAAGCAGCATTTCCCCTCTGTGTCTCTGAGTAAAAGAAATTGCTGTGATTTTATGAGCTGGTACAGTCACCATTGTCCTTGAATGTTTGCAGCTCTGGGCAATGAATTCTGTTCTGTTTGTTACTTTATTCATTCTATTTTACTTTTCTTGTGCTTATAAATTTAAAGTTTCTGTGTCTGCCAACTCAAACATACCGTCTCAGTGACATAAAACAACGACTGAGTGCCGTGGAGTCTAGACAGGACGACCCCCAGCAGCCAAAATTATAGTCCCTAAAATGTGCTGTAATCTCCTCTCACATGTAGAAATGTACAAATACAGTAAAACAGTAATCACAATGTACTGTGTTGTCACCCAGGGAGAAAGTCCCCAGACTCCGTCTACATCAAATTCTTAATTATTTGTCCCCTCTTGTAAATTTGGCAAATGTAAAACATTAAGTTATTTCTTTCTTTGCGTAACAAAAATTGTGTCCGTTTGTCCCAGCGGCGCTGTACCGGCGTGTAGGCTACTCTATTACCCTTCGTAATGCGAGCAACCACAGGGAGCCAGTGGATCATAACGAAAAGTGGAATGACATGAGCTGTCTTTGGCTGGCTGAAGACCAGACGTGCTGCTGCATTTTGGACCATTTGCAGAGGTTTTACTGTGCATGCTGGCAGCCCTGCCAGAAGGCCATTATAGACGAAAGATGACCAGTTGAGCAGTATTCTCAGTCAGATAAAACCTAGTCTTTCTAATGTTATATAGCGCAAAACGTGAACAACTGAAAGTTAGTCAGTCATCAATCAACAGAGTTTGCTTTGTTAGACAGAGCAAGACAGAGCTGAGCTGGATACTAATGTTGTGCTGAACAGAAGGACTGGCTGGGATCACCAGGAGTTCAGTCTCAAAGAACTCAGAGACTGAGTTGAAGGTGGCGTTCCATCATCCATTTTAAGATATCATTGAGGCAGGCTGAGATCCGTGCTGAGGCAATCAGGTGGGAGGGACAGGTAGAGCTGAGTATCATCATCGTAGCAGTTATAAGAAAAACCATGAGCGGATAATCGGACCAAGGGAGGTGGTGTACTATGCAGATACTAATACTTTTTATTATTAACAGTGACTACTGTACTATCATGTCATGGAGATGCACTTTAAGGACTTTTCTTGGAGAACAAAGCAGTCCTTAAGGTGTTTAAAACAAATTTGAACATCTAGTCCATGACAACTGATCATGTTACATTTAGGTACTATGTGGACCTTGAGATGAGATTTTTTTGTTAGGTTTGTCTACTACTACATTTAACAAAAATAGATACAATGCAGAGGAGAGAGACGAGCCTATTCTTTTTTTTTTGCATTAGTCATATTGATGCTAGGATGGAACGTAAAAACAAGACTTAGTATTGGTAGTATTGATACTTTATGTGTTAATCCACCCACCCCTATCCCACTGACAATGTTAGATGACTAGCATTTCCAACATTTGGATGGACATACAATTTTTAGATCAAACAATGAGATACTGGAACATGTAGTTTACTTCTCTGCTCAGGTTGCTAGAAGCACAGTCTTTTTACTGTGTGATTTTTTTGTTTTACTTATTTATTTATTTTTCAGCACAGAGAGCATTGCAATGAAAATTCCAAGCAAATTCTGCTGCGGTACACCTAACAATGTGATAAAGTTGCGGTTGAGCTTTGTAGCCCTTGCTGGATAAATTCAGCAATTTGAATCTTTTTGCTTTTGGATTCTGGAACAATTGTGGATGAAGCCAGAACTTAATTCTACCTCTGTGGCTGGAGTCTTGGTTAGTGTAGTTTAGTCTTTAACAACTCTGCAATTGAATTTTTGACCTATGGAAAGTAGCTATGTGTTGGGCAGATCAGTTCAGCCAGAAATTAACTTCTCTATGTTCATCATAATAGAAGAAATATATCACCAAATGCAGCATTATGGGCCCCATATTGCTCTTATGTTTGATTTTAATAGTTAACAGCGGAGTTCTATAGCATGGAGGCAATATCATTGTTGATTTTGGTCTCTACAGAAGAAGTGATCATAATAATGAAAAGATAAAATAAATGTAATCTTATCCTTTAAATGATCAGAGTGTTGACAAGAAAACTTTCAAATTTGAATTTACATTGGGAAAAGTGCCTCAAAAACCAATGGCTCCATTAACGTGGCACATATGCAAAACAAAAAATAATAATAATAATAGAAGAGGAGTAGAAGGTAGCACTACAGTACAAACTTCAAATTGACTTGCATACAACATATTAATTAAATTCGGTTCCAGATTGGGGATCAGTGTTCTTTCTCCAGCACACTGTAGCTCCATCATTTTCCAAGTTTCATTGGGCATCCCATTTGAAAATGTTTCTATTCTTCAATGCGTAGAGATATTTTCCTTTCTCTTGTAACCAAATAAGAAAGCAGATTCATAATTGTGTCCTTTCATGCAAACAGCTAACAAACCAGATAAACCACCATCTCCTTCATATAGTGTGTTGAATTGAATTTCTCAGCCTTGGGTTCGAAGCCCAAAGTGAGGTGACGATGCAGGAAATAGAAGACATTGGCTTGAAATATATCTGTTTCTAGAGGTATAATACAAAAGTATGTAATATTGAAATACACATGAAAAATTCATGACTGAACCAGAAAGGCAAAAACACCATCATTAGTAACACAACATATAAAGCGATACAGCTGAATCTCTTCTACTGCTTGCTGATTGCATACCATATGTGATGACAATATAATGAAGTGTAATGATTCTACATAGGTCTGACAAGAGACTCAGACCCAGATGGTTCCAAAATTTAGCCAGTTGGGTATCAAAGTGTGCCAAAAAGCTTTGTGTCTCCTTGCAGGGAACTGCGGTGTGGACAATGACTTGTTGTTCCTATGGAGTTACAGTGTTGCTGAAATGAACTGACTCGACTAGTGCTTCCAGCTGAATGACAGACCTATTTTTAGGTGCTTCATGACTGCAGAGCTGGCTTGCCTGATATATTCACTTGATGGATATTATCCTCTGAGTCCTCAATAGAGGCCAAGGCTACTCAAGGACTACTTGAGAGGTGTAGAAATATTATGATGGCTGTGAGGGCATCAAATTGATGCGTTTTTCCCAGAGTACGAGTCAGTTTGATCCTGCATTAGACACGCAGCCACTGACGCAATCATAGAGAGTACTCGTATAATGCATCACCCCTCACACCTCACACGGACAGCTAAATTGGTTGCTGCCATTCATTTAATCAACATGCACACACACAAACATAGGACTGTGTGCACACACATACACAGCTGTGGGCATTTATGTGATGACAGCGGCAGTATAGAAGCAACAAGGTTGATTGAGAGCAGGGTTCTTTGTTCTCTGTGTCATCTGAATGTGTTGAAGTTCATCATCATATCCTAGCAGAATTGTTGTTCCTGCATTTCATAGCTGGTTTATTCATTCACTGATTGATTGGTGGACTATAGAAACAAATGCAAAGTATATAATTGACGTATACTGTCAACTACACAGCCAAAAGTATGTTGACACCCAAACATTACACTTAAATGTGATATTTGAACATGTAATTCCAAAACCATGGGCATTAATATGCTGCTTTAACAGCCTCCACTCTTCTGGTTTCAGGTCTTCCACCAGATGTTGGAACCAGGCTGCAGGGATTTGATCTGATTCAGCCACAGAAGCATTAGTGAGGTCTAACACTGATGTCAGGTCATAAGGGCTGGCTCGCAGTTGGCGTGATGGTCCTTGGTGTTGTTGCCTTTCTGGTTTAGCCATGGCTTTGTCATGTCAATTTGGACATGAACAGTTTTATGTTTTAGTTTCAACAATATGCAGGCAGCTCCAGATACATTCTATAGAAACAGATCTATTGAAATAAATGTAATTTACTTAATCATTCACTGACCCCATGCATGCCCCCAAACCCATGGTTGAAACAAGTAAAAGTTACAACCGGTTCAGGAGCGGGTTCAATTTATGTGGTTTGTTAGCTGTTTGTGTGAGTGAACTGAAGTGTGGGTCTGAATTCTGAGCAAGGACTAAGGGAATGCAAAATCGAGGTCAGGGCTCTGTGCAGGCCAGTCAAGTTCTTCAGCAACAAACTGGATAAAACATTTCTTTATGGATCTTTATTCCTTGTCCTTGGGGCATTGTCATGTTGAAACAGGAAGAGCCTTCCCCACACTATGTCTAAAATAGCATTGCATGCTATAGCTTTTTTAGGAAAAATTTTCCCTAATTGAAACTAAGGGGTTTAGCCCAAACTATAAAAAAAAAAAAACAGTCTCAGGACAAAAGACTTTTGGTCATATAGTGTATATAATGTATGTATATAATGTATATGTCTAACTGGGTGTCTGTGTATGGATCCTGAATAGTTTTCAAGTAACAACCAAATTCAGTTCATTGCAAGCATCACAAAACGCATGCTATGGACTTGACATCCAATGCTTTGTCAGTCTTTGAGCCATGTTCAGTCATTCTTTGATCATGTATTTACTGATTGTAGCTGCTAGGACAGCTCTTGTAAGACTGTTAAATATGTATTCGAGAAGTTTTCCTTGCCTGTTGTATACATAGGGACTTCTATACATAGGCACACACAGGTTTACTGAACACAGGAGTAACCCTTGTTAAACCCATTTGTGAGATCACTGTCACAAGTTAATTACTGAGACTACAATCTACAGTGTAATTCCATATGCATCTGCTAAATCACAGAATTACACATAATTTCATAAGTATCAAATAAAGTTTCACTTTCACTTCTTGTTCTCTCTGTCTGCCTATTGTCCTTTGGGGCTTCTGTTAAATTACCTTTAAATGTGAATATCATTAAGTTAATTTCCTTCCCTAATAAAGATGGCTGGTCATCAAAGCCAGGTAGTGTCACGTTCACCCCAGATTAGAAGGAGGGTCCGACAACAAGCATTGACCCATTCGAAAAGACCGGATACACCACAGACACAGACTTGACTTGTAGTAATGTTCTGAATGGGGTATTAGTTAAATGTATAAAAAGGTTTTTATTTTGAAATTAAGTTACTAACAACTGCTGAGTATTGTCCCCAAGCAGTGACTACCAACAGGCCAGAAGCTCTTGCAATCAGGCCACATGGCCTTACAGTACCGTACCACAGGGGTTTGTGTTATTGCACCCATATGGTGCCTGGCTGTGCCCCTGGTCCCATACACAACTCTGAACTCCAGTTTGAACCTACAATCTAAAATTATGTGTTTACAGTCAGTGGATTGAGTGAGTTTTAGAAAACCCTCCTCTGCCCCCATAAATATAGTGTAAATATAGTGTATATAAAAAATACTTATCTACTTAAAATGTATACAATGTTGATAAAACCATATATCACAATATTCATTTAAATGAATTTTTATGTAATTTATCACTACAAAACTCATTACATTTCAGGATTTTTTTTTTTTTATCAAAATGGAATTTATGATACATCAAGTCAAGAATCTGAAGATTCATTCATGGTTTGTGTAATCAATTTCTATATATACATCATATTCATTTGTATATTACTAATATTACGATTTTTACAACTCGAAATGTATAGTCTAATACAGAAGCTATGGTTTCCGTAGTGTAATATTTACAGGGCATTTGTCTGTTTTTTGGGGGTTTTTTTTGGCTGCATTGAATGCAGCTATATACCTTTGTAGATTACAGCATTTCTGTGTAGGCCATGGTATGTCCAAAGTGCAGCTCAGTGAACGTGAAGGAGGTTTTGAGGAGATTGTATTTCCTAATTTCCTGAGATGCTGTATAGATCGCTGTGGCGTGGTTGGTCTTTTCTGCTGGCCCCCTCCATAGTGGAGTCAGAGGTCATGCTTAGCAACAGAACAGAGCCCCAAAGCTGATAGGGATTTAGTGGCACTTCAGCAAAATGAGCTGAGTCACCCAGTTGTAGGACTGAAATATATTTTCCGCCTTAAACTGGAGTCTCAATAAGAAGCATAAAGCATCTCAATAAAACAAATCCAGTGAATTATTTAGCTGTACAACATTTTAGTAAGAACCCTCTCTAAGAAAATGTTTTCTTTCTCTGAAGTTTCAAACAGTAGCGGTAACAATCACAAGGGAAATTCAAAACTGTTATGTGAAAAGGTCAAGACAAAATGTGGAAACTTTTGGGAGCTGTGACAACTCAAAACATGTTTTTTTTTTTAAATAGCTGCCACATCTCAGATAAAACAGCGATTTACATTATCAGTGGAAGGGTGAATCGTGACCATCTTGTTAAAAATGTTCTTGCTGTCCTCTTAATCCACAGTCCCTTTAGAAAAATGTGAAAAATGTGTGTGCACCATCTCATTCTAACTCTATGTTATAGGCATCTGCAGCAGTCTTTCTACTTTTTAAAGTGGCACGCACAGTACAGTGCTTTGTTGTCTGCATAGGAGGGATGTTAAGGTACAATTCAACATTTTGAGAAATTCTCTTGTTTACCCTCTCACCCCCAGTCAGATGAGAACATCAGAATCGTCTGGGACTTGTCTTATTTACATGTAGCTTGTTTGTTTTACACATGGAGAAAAAAGATATTTAAAAATGAAACGTTGTGGTTTTAGCAGTATTAAAGCTGTTTTTGACCAACAATCATTAATTGTAGTCTTGTTCTCATAGTGGATTTGCCAGGTTTAACTACATCGTAACTTAGCAAAACCCTGCTGCTAGCTTGTCAGTTAAAGCTAAAATGATACTTTCTTCATCTGAAAAGCCACATCGGTCTGTGTGCCATAAATTCCACCCATGTCTGCGAGGGTCCGGCAGGCCAAAATGTATGGCCACGTGCACTGTCTGTGAACACATCTGCCTACACACCCATTATAGTATGAACACAAGCTCGTGTGTGTCCATACATGTCCGATTTGGAATGTATTTGGGCCTTCCCAAGATACATCACGTAAATCAGATTGAGTTAGAGTTGTCGGGAAGTGCATTATTTCACTTTTAATGGAGCTAGGCTAGCAGTTTCCCACTTCTACCAGTCTTTGTGCTAAGCTAGGCTAAACAGGTCCTAGACCTGTGTCTGTACTGGACACACAGAGATCTTTTTGTCACCTGAAACCAACCTTCCAAATATTTCACCTTCCACAAAGCTGAAACATGGTATAATCATTTAATGGGGAGTTTTCTGGTCAAGCTTTGGTCAAACTCCTCTGTTGGTACATTGACCCTTTCTTACTAAAGTAATACTTAAAGGATAAGGCCGATGTTATTCTATGTTTTGCTTATTGGCACCAATTTTCCTGCTCTGTCTGTGGCACTCAGTTCCAAGCCCACTGGTTTCTACTAAAGACATAAATATTTAAAACAGGTCACAAATATATAGTTTCATTTCTACAAAAAGTTCAGATATTTCCTATAATAGCTGGGCACTCAGTTTTCAGAAAATTTCACTCAAATAGAGGTAAATTGAAGTTATAGTGTATTAATCCACATTTGGTGCTCTAGTGAGTATTTCAAGCAGCAGGACGATGTTTGAGGAACTGAGTTGAAATAAACTACAGTGTGTGTGTGTTCAATTCAATTCAGTTTTGTTTATATAGTTCCAAATCATAACATAAGTTATCTCAGGGCACTTTTCATATAGAGGAGATCTAGATCGTACTCTTTGTAATATTATTTACAGAGACCCAACAATTCCCACCATGAGCAAGCACTGGGCAACATGGTAATGAAGGAACATGTCACCCAGTGCAAGAGTGTGGCTCATCGATTTATTTTTTATAGTTTTTGGACAACAATGGAGCCCTATGGCACAGAGGAATAAGATATATTAGACACAATACTTGTTAGCAGGATACATTCATTGTTGGCATTTGGGCATTAAATTGTCTTTTATGACAAGAAAAATAAAGCGTGAAGCCTGCCATATCTTTTATTAATTATTAGTTTTATTAGAGGCACAATCCAAGATCTGTAAATGTAAATGAAATGGTAGGTTAGTTTATTGATTTAGCAAAATGTTTGTAACGAGAATAAATTTAAATCATGATTGGGAAAAATGCAGAGCCCTTTGAATATTCAATTATGTACGTAACATGTTAGTATTGCAAACTTTACTTTGGTGTTCCTTTTCCAATTTGTGAATGTAATGCTCTAATTTGTCGGCATTTTTATTTTCAGATGTGAAAAAAATACAGACAACACCACTTACTGTCAAGCTAATAAAATTACTTTCCCTCTTCAGTAAAATTACTGTACAACATATCATCAATTTCCATCTTCATTCATCCACTTCAAGGCTACAGCTCAAAGGCCTGAGAGATCTCTGATGGTAACTGGTGTTGAATGGTAAAAACGTCTCGACAAAGAGCACACAAATTAGGTTCACCTCTCCTGTCAATAGGAAGCCTTGACATTGTGCAGGTCAGAAGATTTACTTCCAGTCAAATGTATGTATGTGTGTGTGTGTGTGTGTGTGTGTGCGTGTTTGCACGTATCATGGTATGAAATGGGGGGCAAGGAGTTGTTAATACCAACATATGGGTCATATTGTGAATGGAAAAATGAAAGAAAGTCTTTTTCAAAACAAGCACTCTGGTATTTCAATTGTCCAGCAGCCTGGGAGGAAGAGCCAATCAATTTGACCTCCAAGTGTCACAGTCAGCCCATTGCAAAAGACGGCCTCTTAAAACTATATGGCAAAGCACTTGTAATTATGTGGAATGGGGAACATACTGTATATCACAGTAAGGGTTGTATCGTATATTACATGGTTTATATTGCATATCTTAAGAAATGGCTTGGCCAATGAAGCATCTAGGAGGTTAATGTGAGCAGTTAAACTTTGAGACTCAGCCTCATAAGGACTTCCAATTAATATAATTAAAGTTATATTCACATAATAATAATACTGATTCATCTGATTACAATGTTATTTGATTGCACCATATCTTCATATCAATAATTAGAAAATGACAGTATAGATAGTGCAACAATAGATCTTCATTAGTATTATAATTTCTATATGAGAAAATTGTATATACTAGAATACGAATTAGCAATTTGTGCAATTAGCTTTGTTGTACTGACTGTCCAGATTTGCTCAACAGGCCGAGCCTAGAGTTTCTGGCATTTAATGCTGATAATGACCTACAGAAGAGCAAGTCACTATTCGCTATTTGCTCTACAGTCAATTCTATGTAGAACACAACACAGTGCGCTGTATGAGCAAAAACCTGTATTGGACAGTATTTAGGTCATCTGCAGTGCATGATTGTAATTGGTGCTTGGTTAGTTCATTATTTTTCGTGTAGCATTGTGGGATAATAGATGTGGAAAGTGGAAAGTGCCACTGGTTATGGTTAAGTATTATTCCCCACCCCTCCAGCTCCGATTGATCATTGACTCATCTCACTCTCTGAAAGAAAGCTGAACTATTCCTTGAAGGATCTCACAAATGTTCCTCACCAAAAAGTCTCCTGGATAATTTAACAATACTATAGGTTTATGTAATTGTCATTAATTTTAATTCTTTTGAAGAATCAAGTATTTTGTGCTCTAAATACTATGATACCCATGAGCCTCAGCTGCTATTGCTATGGAGAAGACGTCAGTCAGAGTTGGTGCAAATTCAGAACACTTCGATGTAACAATGCACCATGCAATGTTTGAGGAAGTCATTTAAAATTGACCCAGAAGCCAAAATTTGTTAATTGAATGTTTTATCATTTTTAAGCTCAGTGATTGGATGTTTCTCCCTTAAATGCTCAGGGAGTCATAGTTGATGTTGTATTTGCCAAAACAATGACATGAAAGAATTCATGGTAATTTTTTCAACAGGGTAATTTTCTATGTCAATATTTTACAAAATATTTACAAATTCTTTTTCTTAAATTGCCATATAATAATTTCCTGAAAAACTAAAACTGTCAGAGGTTGCTTCTTGGTACACAAGGTCCACATACATCACAGATTAATTGTGATTCTGCAGTGATAGTGAAGCACAGGCACAGGTTGAATCTTTGTCTTTTTCTGTCTCTTTGTCTCTGTCACATTCGGGAGGTATATAGGGTCGTCCCCAGATAACTCTTGATTTGTCAGCATTGTGCCTGGTTTTAATCTGCCATTCTGATCAGGCAGAGGGCAGAACAGCCATGGACTGCAGTCTTGATTGGACAGAACTCTGGAGGACACGATTAGAACAAGCTAATTAGGACAGACGGAAGTTTAGGAAACTTTGGAGAAGTTATCAAACGAGAGGGAGAGAGAGAGACAGAGAGAGACAGAGAGAGTGTGTGTGTCTGTGTGTGTCAGAGAAGATGATTTCAATTTCAAATTCTTTCTGTTAAATGACTCTAGAAACCAAAGAAAATACCAAAGCTCTAGTGACAAAGGTAACAGTCCACGTCAACACAATATATTCTTCACCTCTTATTAACAGTTTTTCATTGTTAAGTTTAGGTTGAACTGAAGACATGTATGTTTGTCCACTCTCCACAATGATAATGATGAGTACAGTCATGCTAACCTTACGTAATATTGGCCAATAAGACCCATGTTGTAAAAAAAACAACAGAATTTTCCCGTAACTTCTACTCTCTGTGACTCTTACAATGACATAAAAATGAAATATCCACCAGTATGTCAGCCTGCTGTCTCTCTATTGTTTTCCTCTCTTGCCTGGATCCTGCCTACCATTACATCAGCATCTTATGTAAGAGCAGCGATCAAACATGCGGGGGGACAGCAGGAGAGCATCGGTAGATCTTAGTATCAGTAGCAGCAACACTAAGTTACCAGCTCTGTCTTTACCCACAAGCTCCTGCACTCTTGCAGGCTCGACGGGAAACCACTGAGGGTTAGACGAGCTAGCAGAAATATTGAAATAAATAAATTAAAAGATAATTTGTGGCCCGGGGCTTGCGTCGCTTGCATGGTGAAGATTAATGCTGCCTCTCTGAAAAACTAAAGGCTCTAAAGGGACAGCGGAAGTGGCTTTTTTCTCTTCTGAAGCTCTGGTAAAATAAAAAAAGGGCCTGGAGACGCCTCCAGGCCAGAGGAACACCAACAAGAGATGAGGAGGAGAGCAGCTGAGAGAAGACGAAAAAGAGAGAGAGAGAAAGAAAAGGCAAACATATTGCATTGACAATGGCACGTTATTTTCACTCTAAACCACACACACACACACACACACACACACACACACAGCATTCTCTAAATCACACAGCTTTGTCTTACTGAACCAAACATCTAACCAGGAAGCTTTAAACCTAAGGTATATTCTAAAACAAAAATAATAGTTCAGTCTTTAATAATAGCTGGGGGCAATGAAATGAAGGCTGGTCAGTCATTTCTTTCAATTACTTCTACTTTTCTGTTCTTTCATTTGCTGTCAGTTATTATAAATGAAACTACACTTCCTGCAGGAAGTGTTGAGTTGCACTGACGGATCAAAAAAACTGAAAAGTAGAAGGAACTGTATTTGTGTTAAAAAGAGAAACTCAGAGCAGCAGAGTGGTGAGTATGACAAGACTCTGTTGTAGTACTGATGGAATTAGTGCAGTAGAAATGTGCATTATCCTGCAACAGGTAAACAAGGAGGAAGTGTTGAGTTTGCATTAACCGCAAACGTCTCTAATATAGGCCTGTTTAAAATAGACACCTATTTTCTCTGCAGCTGGGGCAAATAAAGGCCACGATTTGAGAATTTACAACAATTTAATCCCTTAACAGGATTACCATATAGACAGATTATCTGATGCAGTTCATCTAGTGTCATTTATTTGATTTTTTGCCATTGTAAACTGCAATATGTGGACAAAAACAACCAGGGAATGTTTTGTAGCCAGGCATTTTCAAGAGGCCAGTCACCCCATCTCTACTATGTCTTTTGTTGCTATTAAACAGATTCATCAATCAGTGGGAGACGTGGACAGACACCTATTACAGAATAAATGAAAATCATTTTTTTTCTTTTAAACTTAAACTGTTCCATCCCTCTGGTCTCAATTTTCTCATATATATATACTAATAAATATAACCTACATTACTGTGCCAACTATGACATTGTTCTGGTCCCTTTACTCTCGTTGGATGATGGTTTGTGGGCCCATGGTGACTCATTTCCTTATCTTTATTATTATAGGTTATCATAGGTTATATAATTATTGGCTTTGCTTTTGTGTTAACAGAACTAATGACAGTCACTTGACTAAAATGTATTCTGTTTGTGCAGTTTTTTAGATTTTTGGACATTTTCACTTTACTTCATTTTCCAAGAAACTTCCCCTTTGAAATACTTTACCCATTAACCATCTATCCTGATCCTGCACATCCTCCACAGCCCTTTCAGCTGCTAGCTGTTTCGGTATTTCTGACAGCGTTGTGGCAAATACGAAAATGGAATAATTTCTCCAGATATGTAACTTTTCTTGGAATTTTCCAGCTTTTTTCCAGCCCTGAAAAGTTTCAGGCTTTTCAATTTTTCCATGGCATGTGGGGACCCTGCTTGAACAATTGAAGGCTCACCAAAATTTCCTCACTGGAAAGACTGGTTCTCACAGAGATAGAAATACACAGACACACACCTGAGTAGGCCCAGTAGGTCTCCTCGGTGGCAGCTCTCCGGTGTCGTGTCCCGCCAGCCGTGGCTCTGCGAAGGCCTTGGACAGGGGCTTGGGACTCGGCTTGGCTTCCTGTCAGCGCTGCAGGGGAGGAGAACATGGGGACAGGCAGGTTAGCATAAACAGCAGCAGAGCTACAGCAGCACTCTGCTGCCCTGCCCGGATACATGCTGGGCAGGATGACAGCCAACTGTGTCCTTAGCTGCCTTACCACGCAAGCTGCTTCATAATAACATTCACAGTAGGAACAAAGGTCAACTACAAAGAATATCTTTGCTGTGGAACTTAACTGTCTAGAAAACAGACAAAGGTACCTCACCACCAGTTCATGCAAAACAGCATCACAAGTGAAACCAAAAGCATCATAAAAATACATGCAAATAATAGAGAGTAGAGACACAAACATCAGAAGGAAATAAACAGAGAAATACTAGCTTTGGCTGCTATGGATTTTTATTTAGACCCCAGACTTATAGAGGCCCCAAAAGTCCCAGGTTCACAGCATATAAATCAGTTTTTGTAATTTGATTAATTGCAAATGTGTAAGGGATTCAGCACCACTAAAGTACTATATCAACGGAGGCAGGTCCAGCATTTTAGTTATTTTTTTGATCCTGTCTCAAGACCTTTATTATTTAGAAAACCTGGGGCCAGTTCGTTTTATTCCAGCACAGGAGTGCTGGTTCTTCTCTGGGTCTCTGGGCATACAATGAAGCTGCCGTGTACAGTCTGCTGTGTGAACTGGGAACTTGAAGGCCAAAGGGGACGTACAAAATTCACAAAGGGTGAGGGGTGGAAATGGGGGGTCAATAGGGGCCCAACAGAACATTTTTGCCCTGGGACCCTAACAGGTTAACCTTAACAAAAAAATCATCAAAATGATTTTGTAGATATAAATATCACCCCATTGACATAATGCTGTGGATTAGTATTGTAATATTCACTCTGTCCATTCTACTTATACTCATATTTCTATCTTTGTGGTTTGATGCATCTCTCCTTTGTTGCATCAGACCGCCTGCAAATGATCAAGATAAGCAGTTACAGTACATGCCAATCCTGTCCTTGGGAGATATAATTAGTAGAAAGGTAACAAATTGATTTAGGTAAAAAGCAATACAAGCTGGGACTGGATGCTACCTCATCAGGTCCCTTTTATATAAACATATTCCAAAATAAAAAAGCTGCTCATGGCACTCATAGTTAAAAAATATTTTCAGTGGTATCTTAGCTGGTGCATAGACCAGTAAGATACTAGTAAATGTCTTAAGGTTCAAACCTTTTCAAAACATAAAATCCCTTCTCACAGTCAGACATAATACAGCAAAGGAGCATTTCTTGGAATTTAATTTCTCATGCATTTGGGAGTAGAATGTTCAAATGGAAAAATCAAGAATCCCTTTGCTGGTTTGATGTGTGTGTGAAACTTAAAATCACCTCCTCTCGGGCTGAGAGACCTTCTTCATACCCGCTAAAGAAAAGGCAGAGATGGAACGCTTGGCTTCTTTAAAGTGGAGGACAGGATTTCTGGCAGCTTTTCTCCTAATGGCTCCTCTGTGCTCTATGATTTGGTCTTTTAAAGGCCTTTTAGACCTGCTTAAGGCCACCTTTAACTTTCCATTTAAAGCATGTCTTACAAGCCTCAGCCAGAATGCAGTACAAGTTGTTTTGTTTTAATATTTTACTTTGAGTGAGGAGGTTTTGGGCATGCAAACAAGTTCACACTATTTATTTTAAGTTATATTCAATTAGATCTACACTAAGCCTTTTGCTGCTAATATTGGCAGTATACTAACAGCAAATTTGGTGTGTTCTTTTCAGGAGGAGCCTGGGAACCAAAGTAAAGTACAATATTTGCCTCCAAAATTAGAAGAACAGAGTAGAAGAATAAAGTAACATAAAGTGGAAATACTCAAGTAAAGTACAAGTATCTCAAAATTGTACTTAAGTATAGTACTTGAGTAACGTTAGTTACTAGTTACTGTTAGTTACTTGACACCATTGATGCAGACTAGTGTTTTAAAGGAAAACTCAGGTTTATTACAACTTGGGTCATAACTCACCAAAGTAATTGCTGAGATCTTGTAACACAGTAACACTGCTGCAAAGAAGTCCAATGGATCAAGAAACACAAGCAGTCAGATGATTCGACGAGTAGTAAACATGGCAACAGTTTATAACGTACTGCAGTAAAACTATCAGTGAGTGCAGCAGAAATGTCTCAAATAATCCATCATTGCACAGG
Organism: Maccullochella peelii; assembly: GCA_002120245.1. Classification (NCBI taxonomy): domain Eukaryota; kingdom Metazoa; phylum Chordata; class Actinopteri; order Centrarchiformes; family Percichthyidae; genus Maccullochella; species Maccullochella peelii. Next base: position 26,541 of record LKNJ01002769.1, on the reverse strand, counting down.
AAAACTATAATAAGTACAGTAGGGCAAAGTTGAAACAGGAAGTCGGTCCGTAAACTGTGATGAATGATAATGTCCAAATAAGTTTGACTAACCTGGAGGTTTGTTTACAACCTGTCTGATTGCTGAACTTGTTTTAGCAATAGGAATTATGAAAAAAAGACAAGACCCATGTTCTATAAATCCAGGTTACAAATGTTATTCACTCTTAAAGGGACATGCACATACTCACATCTTCATCCATCAAACTGGTCAACTGCCAAGTGTGTCATTCCAACCAACCATTAAAGAAAGCATGTTTTGTTGGACTGCAGCTGCACTGGGTTAGTCTAGTGCCACCTGGGGTGGGGTGTGTTTATAAATGTTCCACTTTTTCATTGTACAGGTGTTCTCGTGCTGGAATATGTGCTGCCATTTCACATCTGACCCCACAATGACCAGCTGATTATGTGAATGTGTGTGTGTTTGTGCTTGTGTATGTGTGTGTGTGTGTGTATTTAACAGTAACCTCTTTGAACCTTTTCAATCTGATTTGAGGGCCTATCACTCCACTGAAACTGCACTTACTAAAGTAATCAATGATCCTCTGCTTACAATGGATTCATATTCCACCTCTGTGCTTCTATTACTGGATCTCTATGCTTTCTCAATGGCTTTTGACACCATTGATCATTGTATACTCCTAGACTGACTGGAAAATCACTTTGGCGTCTCTGACCTGGCTCTTGTGTGGTTAAAGTCTCACCTATTTGAAAGAATCCAGTGTGTTTCCTATACTACGTAATAATACTACACCAAAATGTTCTGATGTGAAATAAGGAATACCTCAGGGCTCTGTTCTTGGCCCTCTCCTTTTTTCTCTTTATTTTTCACCTCTTGGCCAAATTATACGTAGCCATGGAATTAATTTCCACTGCTGCATTTACAGGCAGATGATAATTCCCAAATTATTAATTGAGAAGCCTGTTTGTGTGCGGTGAAGAACTGGATGTCACAGAGACAGGCCATTTTGTTAAAGAGTAAGATCCTTTCGTCTTCCTGCAACCACTCACCCTCTCGCAAGATTTCAGAGCGAGAGGTTGAGTGGGCAGGACTTTTGTTCCTGGTTAAACAAAAAGGATCTTACTGTCGGTCTGTCTCTGTAGGGATCCTTTCCATAATGTTGTCAGACACTTTATATAACAATCTGAGCCTGTCAGTGGCAAAAACAAGAACTTTTACTGGAAGTACTTTTCATGAGCGCAATTGCCCCAAGGGATTACGTTGCAGCCATTGCAGCCCATTCACAGATGCTGCCTGAGGTGATCTACTGGACCAATTCCAAAACGTTTGGTTAGTATTAGTCATTTAGACCCCAAAATTTGTGAAAAAAAATAGGGCCCAGGTTTAAAAATACCAGAGTTTCCCTTTAACTTTCAATTAGTCGCTTATTCTTTGATTACGTCTGGCCTTGTACCTGTTACCGCTATCCTTCTGGCAGGTCGGTCTGAGTCTCAATGAATTTATTAAGCCTTGTACTTTTAGTCCATGTTTGCCCTGCTGATGAGAATACTGAAAACAACTGCATCTCTCTTACTGTCTGTTTGTTTGTGTCCCACAAGCACATGAGCTTCCAAGCTGTGTGCGCCTTTCTTTCCCTCTCTCTCTCCCCTATTTTCTCCTTGTCCTTTCTTTTCACTCAGGCTTCTCTGTGCTGGACCATCGGTCATCCTTGGACCTCTCTCGCTCCCCTGGATGTCGGTGCCTCATCCCAGATGTTTTGGATTTGGATCTTTGCCTTCAAGGAAATTCTCTCCTTTGTGTGCATGTTGTCCTTGTCTCTCTCTCCCTCTATGTGTTTTTTTTCTCTTATTTGTGTGAATGGTGAGCTTGAGCTTTGGATCTTGTGTGTTTGTTTAGTTTGTCCTGTTTCCAGGTCTCCACTGTTGAGAGGAGGTCATGTGGTTCTTGTCCTATCTGTTTGGCGACACCTGAATTGCTCAGTGTCCTCCTGGATCCATATTCTTCATACATATTTACCATTAATCTATAAATATGTCATCCTGATTGCCCACAGTGTAATTTTACTATGTTGTTCTATTCTGCAAGACTGGTGAATGTTTCCAGTTATCTGAATCGAGGGTCTACGGATAGAGGGTGTCGTATGCTGTACAGATTGTAAAGGCCCTTGAGGAAAATGTGCGGTTTGTGATATTGTGCGATACAAATAAAATTGACTTGACTTGATAGCCTGAGCTGTCTCCATATGGATGCCAGGCAAACCTGAAAACGTCAATCATGTCTTAATGGAAACTCAAAGTCTCCAGCTTTTTGCAAGGCATTGTGGAGGAGATTTAAAGGCTCAAGATGAACAAAGGGTGAGTCTTTGTTTCAATGACAGACAGCGCTGTCCCCCCACCCCTTTCTCCTCTCCCTCCTCCTCCTCCTCCCCCCTCTTCTTGTTTTAATTCTTTGGGATGTAAGTGTGGCTCATGTCTGTGAATGCCAATGGGAGGCAGCTCTATGGCTTTTCTATGAATTACATTATTGATTCCCAATACTGCTCAGAACAGAAAATGTAATTATGCACAGACCATGCCCTAACCCCCTTCGTCCTCGCCAAACACATCTACTTCTTTCCCTTCCCTCTTTCTGTTTCTTGTCTTTCACTCGGTGGCTTTACATCAATTTGTCTTTAGCTCCTGCCTTCAGTAACTTGCCCCCCCATACGCACACACACCGCCACCACCATCACCTGACCTCTCTAAAGCCTCTGAGTGCGTTGTCCTTCAATCATGTCATGATGGCCACAGCTTTCCCGAATTGCTCTGCAGCAGCATCAGCAGTCGCACACTGTCAAAAAACTCTCCATCTTAGCAAGTCAGAAAGTCCTAAAAATTAGATTTTTATCTTATATTATCTTTTAAAAAGTGAAACAATCAACCAAATTTAAATGTGGAAAACACCCAGTGAGAATCAATTTATGCCTGGTCACACATAAACTAAACCAATCTGACATTTACATGCAAACATGATTTGTTGCCCCTCCTAAAAGATAAAATAGTGTATGATTCTAAAACTGCACGGCCTTTCTCACCTCAAATTTGATTTCACCTGATTTTGGTTCATAATTTATGATGTATATGATGTTTTGAGAAAAATCTGCATGTTTTTCTACACTGAAAATGGGCAGAAAAGACCAGTGACACTGTCAAAGTTGATTAAGATACTATCAATAATTATGTAAGGTATATTTTTTATTTATTTATTTTTTATAAACACTCAACATATTCTTCCATATGCCTTACGTACACATATGAGACACACATTAATCACTCCCCTGCCCAGTTAGTGTCAGCTCAGTGCACCTGCAGAGCAGCCGTCCCACACTAAACTCATATATCAGCTTATATCAGCAGCATATATCATTAGTCTCATGTTTTACCTGCAAAACCAACATTTTAATGCCTTTGTTCATCATCTGTGATGTGAAACATGAGATTTCCACACAGTCAGAGTAAGTAGAAGTGTGCATCCTGGTCATAGTTCAGTTATAAAATCCTAGTGCAACACGGAGCATCTCTCCTGCCAGGCTGCTGACAGGGCTGTCAGCCAAGCACTCAGTCACACTGGACTGCAGTAGAGGAGGTTGTACCAGCGTCTGGTTCAAAAGTAGTTTAGCTGACATCACTGACAGTCAGCACTGGACCTGAGAGCATCAGAGCAGCCAACAGACACGAGTCGCGCTACCAGGCCTCGCACTGTCTGGCCCCGCGCTGCCCTCCGTTTCCATTACCCGTCTCTACTTCCATCACAGTTAGTTTTGCGGTTATGGAGTCATTTTGAGATAAGACTTGGTTTGTAAAACTTACAGCCTACCATGCTGTTGCTCCTGAATTCCTCTATTTACAATGATTCAGCTAAAAGAAAAGAGTGATTTTCGACAGACAAAATGCTAGTCGACTCTGGGTCTTCTAAACTGATGACTCGAATCATCAACTTTTCGGGGGAAGCCCTACTCATTGCAGACTACTATGAGAGAAGAAATACACTTTGCATGGATAGATATTTATCATCTCTAGAAAGTTATTAAGGGCTTAATTCACCTGAATTACAAAATTCATATTAAACATACAGTACATTATGAGATATCAGTCCAGGCCAACTCCAAGCACACAAAGTCAAAAGTATTTGCATGACTAGATACCACTACCACCACCATTTAAAAAAAGATGATTTGAACTTGTTGTATAGGCAGAATAAATTTTACCCCACAAGCAGATTTTTCATTTTACACAAAAAAAGGTTAATAGAGGACAAAAATTGAAATGGAGATTTGTTTCAGTGTTATGCATCCTTCTCTCCTTCCCCATGTCTTCTTTCTTTGTTTTTATTCCTCTCTGCACCCTGGGGAGCCCTCACCCCAATCTCCATCCCCCTTCCCATCTCCATCACATCTTAGTCGTGGCCGTTCAGACGTGTCCGGCCATTTAACAGGCTTTATTTATCCAAAGCTGATGCCCCATTAAGGCAAGTGGACAGACTGAAACTGAATCTATTTCAGGGAGGGGGGCTCTCCTATGGGCTTCTACCACAAGAATAACAATGTTTAAGTCAGTGACAGCGAAAAGGGACGGTGGGTGGATTGAAAACAGAGGTGAAGGACATTGAAGTAGATGAGGAAAGAGAGGAATGACAGATGAGAATGGGAGGAGGAGGAGGAGGATAAGATAGGGATAAAAGCAGAGAGATGGGCTTAAAGAGAGCCAGAGAGGGGGTGAAGGAGAAGCTGGCAGAAGAAGAATATGGAGTGAGGAGAGCGCATAAGTAGGAGAGGAATTAAGCACCAACGATAAAATTTCACTCCTCTCCTAGCAACAGTTACTGGGTCACTGATGGACAGCCCGCTGCATGGCAACCAGGCAGCAGCAGAGGATAGGGGGAAAGATGAACAGAGGCCCACTGAGAGGAAGAGGAAGAGAGGGAGGGAGGGAAGTCACCACAAAAAAATACAGTGTTCTACACTCTTCTGTATGTATGTATAAATATTAACATTATAAGAATTTAACTGATACTCTTCCCCACAAGACTGAATAAGCTCTGGCAAAAGAAAGAGAGCAAGCACTCAGGAGAGTGTTGGAAGTTTGGTTTTCAGGATTTTCACATTGCTGTGTCAGTCTCTCTAACTTTTGAGCTCTAAAAAGAAGCAAACTAGAGGAAGGCAGAGCTGCTGTAACGACAGGGATGTTTGAACGTTTTAACTATCTTCCATAGACCTTGCTTTGATTTCAAAAGAAGAAAGCTTGCCCATGATAGGGACAAGCTTTCATCATTATTCCACAGATAGTTATCACCTTAAGAGGAGACATGGATCAAAATGACTACACAGATAAAGACAATGACAGGACAAGCTGTCCTGGAAGGAACAATGAGACATCTTGAATGTCATTGTGTCTAACCAAACGGGAGAATTCTCTCTGACAGAGCTTCAGAGTAGACAAAAATCCAACTTAGTGTCCACATACTAATGACAATCCCACCTATAATGCTTCACAGCATTAAGAGCAAAAACAATATTTTTTGGCCAACAGTATGTGTAATTTATTAAAATAACATATTTATGTAAGTGATAATACATGACCAGGTGTCCTGATATAAGAAAATAATTAACATGGTGGGGTTAAAGAACGAACACCTGGGAATGCATTATGGATCATACATTTTTAAGATTATTCGTAGCAAGGATGAGAAGTCCTTTAGGTTCCCAGAAAAAAATGGAAAGCTACATTTCCATGACAACTGGGAAACTCCACCTGCTGAGGAAGGTTGTGTGACACAATTGAAAGCTCCAGAACAGCTACTGAGTCGACCTTGTGATGTGATTGTTTTTTGTCTATCCGTAGTTGTCCATTTAACCTGTGGCTGGGTTAGATTGTGGTAATGTAATGGGAATCAGCAGCATCGTTGCTATGGTTACTAGCAGTTCAATGAGCACTGATTTAGAATGATAACTAAACTTCCTCTAACGGAAACCATATTGAAGGTTCCTTTTCAGACACCTGCTGCCATGATGTACATTTTTCTAGTGCGACAAGAATGTTTTCTTATTATAACAAAATTATTTGTTGTGAACTTTTTCCGTTATAACATCAACCATGTCATCTAACATACACACACACATGCACACACACACCACCTAATGCACTATGTTCAGTAGTATTGTTTTTCTGTTATAAGGTACTGCAGGTGTAGATATGAACTTTTTTCATAAAATAGTATCAACCACTGCTTTGGTTTTCTACATAAACTAGTGCAGTAAGCCCACATAGAAACTTCCTCTACTGCCTTTACCTACCCTCGCAGACTAAGTCCCCTCTCTGTCAGAGCTCATCACCATCACCACACAGCACCGAGAGAGAGGAAGATATAGAACATTTTATGGAAATATATGTACCATCCTCATGCTAAAATGCCATACAGAGGCCGATGAAGGTTTGCAGCAATTTTTGTGTCTTAAACACACTCATGACACACTCATGTATACATAGAGCTGAGTATCTTTGAAATGTTTTCATTACCACATCCAATGCAACATACAATGTCCAGTGCCTGTATCAGAATTGTACTTTTTTGATACATTACTTTGCAGTTAACCGTTGATGTTTTGAAACTCAACACAACCTTAAAGTTCTCTAAACATCAGCTCTGAGCTTGGAGGACTCTTTGAGGTGCTTTGAGGATTTGGGGGCACTACTGTTACCTTGCGAGGCAGCTTGATTTGCAAGATCACACAAGATCATGCAAGAATCCATCTTGCCAGGCTTCAGGTTGTGCACTTGTGGCCAAACCACAGTGGTTCGGACCAATCAGCATCCTATGACTACTGGCAGATACAGGCAGGGTTTAGGTGTGACAACTGCGACAGTTTTTCCGAAAACAACAATGGTTCTCCCATTGGAGCTATCTAGCAGACTTTCAGGAGCAGGACCACACCTCAACTGAGCCACTTCCGGCATGCCTTTAAACACCCACCTATGGCGGATTCCCTACCGAAGCTTCCCCACAACGCAGACAGTAAGCAGAAGAACTACAACCAAGTTTCAACCCTCACATACCAATCATTTTTCATTAATAAATAATTTAAACACATCTTGTTGATAGTGTGGACCTTGCTAGTGAAAAGAGGTTAGTGTAGATCCTGCTATAGACCTCATACAGTATGTCATATGGTTCATTGATCTGATTGTTTGAATCACCTGCCAAGTACTAAAAGTAAATAAAATACAGCACAAAATGAGCAAAAGTTTGAATCTCTTATTAAAGAACAAGTTAACGAGATTTGTTACCAAGCAATCAGTGTCAGCTTTCAGTACCTGACACATTTTAATGCTCACTGTTATGGACACTATTCAGTCAGTAGTAAAAATATATTGAGGTTCCATACCCAGTCTTAGCATCCACACACACAACCATAAACACCCACCCAAACAGTGCCCATGTTTTATTTTCCTTCATCAGACATATTAAAATGCTCTTCCTCTTATATCACCACAGAGGCTCATTGAGCTGTGCAGCGTCCCAGTGCAGTGTACAGGTTGTGGGGTTATTGTTCCCACACAAATCCCCTGTGAAGTCAAGGAGCCACTGGCCAGACTCAGCTGTTGCCCAGCGGTTTATATCACTATGGAGTGTTCTCCTTGTACCCACATTAAAGGAAAATGCCCTTATGAAGGCAGAGAGAATGAGAGAACTGACACTTTTTTCCCTCAAGCTATCTGCTCATAGAAAAAAGAAATCATTGATCTTTTACAACAAAAATGCATCTTCTTCTTCCACTCCAAAGACATATTGTACTCTTTACTCCACTACATTTTACAGTTACTTGTAGATTCAGACTTTACATAGCCTTTACATTTAAAAGATGATAAGACATTGTTATAAACAACACTACCCAAGAGAATATAACATCATTAAATTTAGCTCAACCTGACCAGCTACAATGTTAAAATGCTGCTTACAAATAAATGCACCAGAAATAATATTCCAGTTATGTAACATTATAACTTTGAAAGACTTTGAAATACTGAGTACTTTAACTTTGAATGCTTAACTATATTCCACCATTCGATTAAAGTGTATAGATTTTAAGTGTAAAATGTATGTACTATAGTGCCCTCAAAAATTCCCAATACTACTTTTTCACTATATAGTGACAAATATAATGTCTATTGCTATGTTGACGTTATGGTGTTCGCACTGTAATTATGAGCAGCAAAGTGCTAAAAACCATTCACATCAGTCTCCTAATAATTCCAAGCCTGAAGCATTGGACATTTCTATCAGCTACAGTATCTTCTACTTGGTGAACTACAGTGTATCTATAATTTAGTAATAATCTATAGTGTCAACAAACTGGTGTCAAAATGACTGCAAAGCCACACTGGCTAACAGTCATATCAAAGTAGAATCTGATATTGACTCTGATTTAGTTGATTCAGCGGACTATAAAGGAACAGTTTGTATCTGGTTTTACTTGTTAATGAACTGCTACAGATATGTAACACAGCACCAATAGCTAATTTATGCTATGGTGTGACTACAAGGCTCGCAGTGGGGGGTAACAATGTTGGAATGATGCACGAATGCTCCTAAGTCAAAATGACTGAAGGTTTTTCTGTTCTTTCTATTCTGCCAACATTACATGAATGCAGCATATAGCTCATACACTCCGTTTTGCCAAAAATTCCACAATGCAGACTTTGTCTGTGTCTATGATGGTGCAAAATGATGATTTATTTACTGCCCACTACTGTTTGTTATGTAGGAAACAGTGAATGAGTGAACAATTATGTGATTTCAGACACAGCCTGAGTGAACTATTCAATGCTAAAATATCAGATTTTTTCATGGCTGCACCACTCCATTAATTTGAAATATTCTAGACATCTTTTGCATCATTTTTACACATATCCCCCAAATTCAGCCTGACAGATTTGAAATCTTTGGAAAGTCTGGGATCTCCACAAGAATTTTGAAGAAGTTCTGTCCGTTTGAACAAAAGTTTGTAAAGATGGAGCAGCTGGAACCACCAGCTGCTCAACAATATTGCAACGTGAAATATTGCCTGTTCAGGTGTACAGTGGTGAGTTTTGGTGGGCAGATTCTTATTTCTTTATTATATTTTCTAACAATTTCTTTCTGGCATTTTTGCCTTTATTGGATAATGACAGCTGCAGAGAGAGACAGGGACGGTGGAAGTGAGAGAGATGGGATGACATGCAGCATAGGGCCCAGGATGCTGCGGTAAGGACAAACACTTCTTACTAATATACAGCAACAGGTGAACTCTGGCGGATGGAGACGAAAAAATTTACAGATATACTACAAGCGATGTTGCAGCACAAGGAGGGGATGAGATTTTTTTGGTGTGCCATTGTGATTTCTTCCACTGCAAGTTATTTATTCATAACTAACATCATTTTCTTAAATTTTCATTTCCTCAGCTAGAGCCCAGCCCTACACTGGGATATTTTTTATTGGCTTACAATTATATAGGTTGTAATAAAGAGTGACATTGATTCACTTCCATTGTCCAACTGTCAGAATAACTGAGTTATTTTCTAATCTATAATCTAAGAGGTTGGAGGTGGAGCAAGTGCGCGAAACCTCGCAAAAATAGAGCCAGGATGAGCATTTTTTAAAACAAGCGACACGTGGCTTAGCCTGTACGCTGACGCACGGAGCAGGTTAGCACCGGGTTCAGACAGGAAGCACGAAGCGCCACGATATGTCAACAAGTGATTCTTCCCCTCTGCTCTTTTCTGTGGGCTGATCTTTTTTGCTGTTATCATGTGCTGCCGGTCATACAACTGGTGCTTCTCCACTTCGAGGATCAGCATTTTTTCTCTCTCTCACTCTCTGTTTAGACACAACTGACAAATATGTAGAATATGTAAATAAACATAGAGGGGCAGGAAAATCAAAAGGGTTGGCAAGCAGGATGTATATTCTATCATTTATCAATATCATTTACCAGAATCAGATAATTTATCTCATATATAATACATCATTTATGTAGTTTATAATGTGTTTTCGTGCCAGATTCTCTCGTGGCGGGTGGAGAAAATAGAACAGACACCGAAACTATCGCTGCAGAGCGCGAGCCGGCCATGGAGCTCTGCGCCGCAGCGCGTTCTGTTTGAACAACCCTATTGGTTAACATGGGCACCAAAAGGAAGCGGGCAGCAATCGTAGAGCTTCGCGGCGCGTTCGCCTCCACTCTGAACCTGGCGTAGGACGTCGTCATTGTGAAAAACTAAAACAATCTGATGTTCACTCATTCGCTTGTTTGCATCGCTGTATGTTTGAGGTGTAAGCCTAAATGGTACGCGCTCTAACGGGTGAGCTGGGGGTGCCCCGACAGATTCTTCTAACTGACACACAATGCAAACACACATGTGCACAAACGCACACACAGTCAGCACAACAGAAGTCAATAAGGACTAAACTCTGGATCACTTTTCATTGCTTTCACACAAAATGCATTCAATGGCCACATCTTTCAAATTACATGAACTGTTTTCTCACTCAGACTCAACCACCATACTAATGTCAAAACAGGACTAAAAAGAAATAAAAAATTAATGAAAATGCATAAACTCTTAATTGGGACCCCAAGCGTTGATTTTCATTCATTGATGACCTCTATGAAAGACTTGTGCCATGTGAGAAAAGGGGGCAGGTGAGGCAGAGTCCGGAACATTTTGTAATTGTATGGAACAATGTGGTGTTTCACCGTTCTCTTCCAGCCACAGAGTGGTTTACTGTTGGCAGACAAATGTTGTCAGTGTTCGGGTACACGAGTTGATCCTGACATGCGTATGAAGTGTCTTGGTTGCATTAGTGCATTTTGGATGGGAGATGAACTGTTGTGCTGAGCTGCATGTCGATAAGGAGGACTGTGTTTTGAAAAAATGAACTTGGTATAGAGAAATTGTAAAAAACTCACAGGAGCTAAAGAGTCTGAAAATATTTTTGAAAAATATAAGCTCTAAAGCCTTGCACCTCAGTATATAAAAGACATGCTCATTAGATACAACCAGCAAGATCTCTCAGGCTCACAGGCAGTGGTCTGTTAGCCATCCCTCATACTAACTCTACAGCAGGGGAGGCTGCCGTTTGTATCTATGCCTGTGCACCTGAGGGAGGCCCCTACACTGAACACTTTAAAAAGCAGATTAAACCTTACTTTTACTACAGTATATGACTAAGTTCTTAGTGTGTGTGTGTGTGTGTGTGTGTGTGTGTGTTGGGGGGATTGTATATTTTGAGATTTGTATATTTTGCACTAATTCTTTGAATAATGCAATTGCACTATATATGATATGCATATTTATATTCTTACATTCTGCACTTGCACATGTGTGATTGTATTGCGATTGTATTGTACTGCGATTGTGTGTGCAGACACTTTTGTGTCCAGACCCACACAAAAGTTCCTCTTGAGAAGAAAAATAGACAACATTAGTTCCTGTCATCCATCACAGGGGAGCATTTAGGGGAATTGCAGAGTGTTTGCTCAAGCCTCAATTAAAATGCACAGCCCATCACTGTGTTCCTGTGCTTAACCTTGGCTTGCCCACTTCTCACTTGCTCTCTCTTTACTTGACTTCAGAGAAAGTGAACATCAGGGTGTTCAAATGCATGGGAAAGCACACGCACACACACTCTCACACACACAAACAGACACAGTGTATGTATATTATGGCTGGCCAAGTCAGTCCTTACTCTGGTTATTCACTTCATTAGCATTCTTTACATCTCACTCCAATGCTCTTAGTGCTGAAGGACATCCACCAAACACACACACACACACACACACACACACACAGATGCAAAGCTAGCCTTAACTCCACCTCCAGTGTGGAGCTGCTCTCTGGACGAAGTGTGCTGCTTTATCATAGCAGCTGTCATGCTACAGCAGGCTGGCAGGGAGGCTGGCATGGAGGTGGGCGGGGGGTAATGGTCGTCCTGCAGCCTGCTGGTGACTGACGTGATACCCTGGCACTGTAAACTGAGAGGAGGGGGTGTGTTTCCATGTGTGAGGGTGCGGGGATGATGGGTTGAGAGTAAGTGATAGGGTCTGGAATGGAACAAAACTAAAAGTCTAAAGCTCTACTAGCAGCTACCTAGAGACTGCAATGTTTTTGATTGCAGTTCGAGTCATCAGTTGGACAACAGAATTTTGTAAAACAATAACACAATATGATCTTACTGTATAATCAAAATACCATTCCACTGAAAGTCAGAGGATGATAATATTAAAAGCCCCGCCCAATGGGGAAGTACAGAGCACAGTAAGTCTCTGGGGAAAACAAACAAAATAAACAACGAAAAAAAAAACTTCATTTGGGCTCTCAAATGACTTAATTGATGCTCTCAAAATAATAATTTGTGGTTATAAATTAAGAGAACATTAAACAGCACTAACAAAAAATAAACATTTTATCACATTTAATGTGTTGTTTAACAGGTAATATCAGAAGTATAGCTAATATATCATTTAACTTCTCCTGGTTAAATAAAGTTATAGATATCCAGGTATTTCTATCTAAATCAGAACAAAACTTGATTAAATTCAAGTAGTACATTATGATTCGATACTATTACTGTCACTGTTTGTTTTACACTGCATTGGGCTACAAAGTGGTGTGTGTGCACTGATTGCAGTGTTGACAGAACAGATGTAATAGTTGCAAAAACCTAACAATTTTAATATGAAGGAATGAATTCAGAATACGTAGGGACCTCACTATCAAAATGCAGCTGCTAACCTGCTGATAACCTTTAAATGCTCCTCCCCAGCAGTGGAAGAAGTATTCGGATCCTTTACTTAAGTACATGTAACAATATAACAATGTGAAAATACTTTCTTACAAGTAAAATTCCTGCATTAAAAATGTAACTTAAATAAAAGTACAGTAAACGTAAAAGTAGTACAAGTAAAAAGTATCAAAAGTATAAGTGTAAGTAAGGATCATGAGTATCCAATTCAAATTATTTTGATGATGAATCATTGATCAAAATTGTGTTCTGGACTTTAGCTTTGGATGGACAGAGAGACAGTAAGACTAAAATGACTATCATTAGGCCTTGTTGCTCGCAAGCCAAAAAAAGGCAATGAAGACGGATTTGGGTTAAGAAAAGAGAGACAGAGAAAAGGTTGAGGTTATGAAGAAGGAGCAGGAGAAAGGAAGGTGAAAGCAAAAAAGAAAGAAGAGTTTTTAGCGCGGGTGGTTAGGGAGGAAGTGAAAGAACAAGGAGTAGGAGTTAGGGGGGGCAGACTTTTGTGGCTGGCTGGACATTGATGAGAGCAAAGCAGAGAGAAATCACTCACTCATGGAGTCCGCCCAGCATGACTTTATGTTTTCTGGAGCCTTGGCCAAGGGCAGAGAAAGACAGTAGCACACACACACATACACACACACAGAGGAGCTGGGAAACCCAACAAGGCACATCATCATCTATGAAGCAGAAACACTGGGAGCAATGCCATGTGAGGAAAATAGGGGAGAAAGAGGAAGCGTGACCGTAACATATAGCTCAAAGAGCTCTTTAATGTCATGGAAAATGCCCTCGCAGAGACGTCTCGCCTACAAAGCACCATGCGCCCTTCCTCCTCACCTTCCTCCAGCTCATTGATCGTATATAGACAGACAGCCAGCCAGCCAGCCAGGCAGGCAGGCAGGCTGGCCACGAATGGCTGCCACTCACCTATTACCAATCACCCAACCCCCCAGCAGTGCACGTGAACACACACACACACACATGCTTGGCTAATTAATAGCCACTGTTCAGTGAGACAAGGTCATGCTGCCAGGGGGCTAAACACAATGCCATGAAGCTGACACCTCTGCGAGACACGAGACAGAAGCTGTTAATGCACTCTTCCAGTGTCCTGTCCCACTGGAAGCTGTCCCCTGTCCCCACCTACTGCCACCGCCACCTATGCCCACCCACCCCCAGGTTTTTTGGGGTTTTTTTGGGGTTTTTTGGTTTTTTTGTCAGTGTACGCCTCTGTGATAACAGTTGTTGATCGTTTTTCTCATGCAGTGAAGGTCATATCAGTCCCACACCAGGTCCAAGTGGGTGTAACCATCTGCTGCCTGCATGTTATAGGTTTTTTTTTTTTTTTTCTCCAGTATCTTTATGTTCCTGCAGCTAGGCATCTGCATGCCCAGTTCTGTAACAGCCTTTTTGTGTAGGGCCTTCATATAAACCACTATTACAGTCTATGTCTTGTCATTTTATCACTATGTAATGATAGCATTACATTTAGTGATGTCAAGGCTGATTTAGAAACTATAAGGCACATGTAAAAAGACAAGAATGAAAGAATCTCTTAGAAAGAAGTGTAAACTATTATTTAGCAGTAGCAATTGCATTTCGGCGGAAACAAAATGCAGGAAAACACTTGCAGTATTTGTTTGGTTTCATCAGTATGCCCAGTTTAAGTGAGCCTGTATGACTTTTGCCCTTATAGTCACAAAGGACAACACAGAATGTTTTATTTTCCAAGATTCTCTTTAGTCAGTTGCTTAAAGACATCATCGTCGGCCTGACTGAGAGTGAGTGGAATGACACCACAAACAGGTGCTATAATGCTAAAACAGTATATCAAAACTAGGCTAAACTGTCACATACTCTCACTTTAAAGTATGGTTAAAGATAGGCAATGAAAACCAGGTGGTTTAGGTTAGCAGAAGATGGGGATCATTTCTTGCAGCATGTATAAACACATAAGAATCAAGTTCTCCAGCAAAATAAATCTCAAATACCAAGAATATGACACACTCTCAGACCAAAACAACATATTTATTTAGGGAGAAAACTGACATATTTCGCTGCTTCCAAAGCGATGTCAGAGCATGTCACAGGCTGAGGAAAAACCAGCAGGACAACACATGAAACTGTACTGAGCTCACTCCTCCACTTGATTTGATTTCTCTACTTTTATGGTTCTCAGCATTACCATTACCCATTCTGTATTATTACTGTATACTTACATTGTAAGTTTAATATGTGGTTCAAATAATTTCTTTGAGGCCAAACAAAACCGGGGAGTGTGTTTACATTGATCAAAAAGGCCTGAAACCTTGCTGAAAAATTCTGGCATTCTGAAACTACCTAAACAAACATATCCGTCAATTAGTCATACAAATGTATGACTAATTGCATATGATATGAGTCTCAGTAAATTTAAAAGCAAAAGCGCAGGGTTGGACTTACCCACACTGCACTCTTGAAGCAGTGATACAGGCAGTAAATGATGTAGTGTATACTCAGTGAAATGTTTTTCACCCATCTCTGCTTTCTGTACATGATGCTGCACTGAGTGCCACTGAAAAGGCTTCTAGCTTTAGATGCAACTTAAATGACTGATGGAGAGCGCAGGCCTGCTGAACTTAACCTAGAAGGCACTAGTCCTTCCCATAAGTATTCAGAGCAGGGAACTGTGGGTGATCTTTAGTAATGTTCCAGTTGATTGGTGTAGGATGGCAGGGGTGATTTGCTGGCATCGCCTTCCCATGAAAAAGAGAAAGGAAAAAATCTTCCGAGCCCATCTCGTGCATTTACCAAGGATGAGGGGCGAGGAAGGAGAGATGAGACGCATTCTTCTTTATCTCTTTCCTTCCCTTTTCTAAGTAGGCTTGAAGGTCACTGGGTATGAAACAGTCCATAACAGATGTCGCTTTGCTGAGAGGAGACAAAAGGCATGTGGTCCTCTGTTGTGCTCTCTCTGAAATGGTCCTTTTCTCTTAATACCACCTCACCGAGTTCGACATTTCAATATTCACAGATACATGCTCATCCTGAAGGCTTTTAATTGTCCAGAAACTGCCCGTGCAAAATGTCAATGCATTTGGTGCACTGACATGTTGTCAGGGCTGCACCCTAACGCTCATGTGGCCCATAATGCTGCTTTGCCCTCCTTTTTGTATGCACACGGGACGGTTTTTAGGAGCAGACAAACTAGATGAACACACAGAGAACCACCAGCCACAAAGATGCCAAAATGGTGTCTGATGTACATTTCAAATGAGTGCTATTTCATGTTTTTGTGTTCTTTTGTTAAGGTCTCATTTTAAGAAGCGATGTTTGGGATAGTCAAAGTTAAAGAGCAATTTAATTCATATTCATACATGTATAGTCATGTATCTCATATTCAAAAAATGCCTTCAAACCCCAAACACACACCACCTCCTGAGATTACCCCACAACCACTGATACTCCTACCCCCCTCACAGTTCCGACAGAAGTTTTGACTTTTTATCAGCCTGAGTATATTGACACTAAAACTAGTAAAGTAATATAGAATGTAACTCCCCTCAGGTTGGTAAAAGCCCCAAATTTCAAGACAAAATACTGCAGACATGACCTCAGTGTCCTCAATGGCAGCTATGGCCCTGGGTTGGCATTTAAACTGAAGCGTAATGCCAAATGTGCATTATGCGTATGGGGTTGGGGCTGGGGGGCAGTGGGTGTCTAGACCCGGGCACAGAAACGGTCAGAAACAGCCGTGGCACCATGTGTCCATTGTCTGAAGTCTGCTGTACTCTGCAGCCTTGGACAGGTGTCTGTACTTCAGAAAGATCTCTCAATGGAGCAATTTAGGCACATAAAAGCTGCATGAGTTATTGCACACTGGGCTGCATTCAAGAAAGTGACAATATTGTGGATGTTACACAAAGCCTGGCTAGTACTAGTAGTAGAATGTGTCGTATTAGGAGTAGCGTTTGTTTTTTTCAGAGCTCCTGTGGCTAAGTGGCTGCTTTAATTAGGCAAACATTATTGTGCAGTCATTCAGTAGACACTATTAAGTCAAACAACTCAGTTAAGCCTTGCACTCCGTACAAATGTGGCTTAATTGGGAGTTAAAAGTCTAACTGTCTGGTTTTCAAATCTAATCAGTATGCCTTTGAAAGGGCAATCTGCTCGGAGCAGCTTATACTTGTGTTTGTAATGTCTCAGCTTGACACCCGCTTGATCTATGAGGCTGTAGATCAAGCGGGTAAGTATTACATTTAGGGCTTTTGTGGTTTTGATTGTCTCCCATCACTGAGAAAAGCTGCAAATGGAGTGATGATGGCAAAATTAAATGGAATTGAATTGATAAAATCTGTCTATTAAAGAGCATAACAGTCAGGAGACAGCCATAAGAGCAGCTGTACACTCGAATAAAGTCTCTAATTGGTTTAAATACAGTTGCTCAGCACTGATATATAATAGATTATATAAAGGACAAGGAATGTATAAATAAATGACAAAATAGTAAAACCTAGGTATGGAAAAGAATTTTAAAGACTCGTGACCGAGCTAAGATACACTTGAAGGACTGTGAAGGAAAAGAGCAGCAGCCTTGACACAGGAAATGCTTGAAAAAAGTGAATACATCTGAAGTTATTCAGTTAATGAATAAATGAAGTGCAGTTTTACAGTGATTATATAAACCTGAAAAATGCAGCAATACCTCACATTTGAAAAAGCCAGAACCAATAAATGCCTTTCTTACATTTTTTCAACAATTTATCAATTACCAAAATTCATAACCAACATAACAATTGATAACAAACTTCAGACGCAAAGTCACTTCCCTGATCTGCTTTTCCTAACAAGCAATGATGCATCTTAAGGCAAGAAGGAATGCTTCAATTTTCACATTTTTCAGTATGTCTCAGTGAATACATCAAGTAGTTAAACCTTCAAAAACGAATTTCTTTGGCCACTTGTGGGCAGCGGAAATGAGCTACAAACACAATATTGACATATCATTACCTTTTAAGTTGATATGGCTAACTTCTTAGCAAACAGTTGCTTATTTACACATCTAGCAGTTATGGAGAAACATTATCATATCATTCAAGATATTATTCATATCAGTCATGTTTCTGGCCACCTGGCAAATATACACCGATCAACCATAACATTATGACCACCTGCCTAATATTGTGTAGGTCCCCCTTTTGCCGCCAAAACAGCCCTGACCTGTCAAGGCATGGACTCCACTAGACCTCTGAAGGTGTGCTGTGGTATCTGGCACCAAGACATTAGCAGCAGATCCTTTAAGTCCTGTAAGTTGCGAAATGGGGCCTCCATGGATCGGACTTGTTTGTCCAGCACATCCCACACATGCTGGATTGGATTGAGATCTGGGGAATTTGGAGGCCAAGTCAGCACCTTGAACTCGTTGTCATGTTCCTCAAACCATTCCTGAACCATTTTTGCAGTGTGGCAGGGCATATTATCCTGCTGAAAGAGGAATACCATTTCCATGAAGGGGTGTACTTGGTCTGCAACAATGTTTAGGTAGGTGGTACGTGTCAAAGTAACATCCACATGAATGGCAGGACCCAAGGTTTCCCACTATAACATTGTTCAAAGCATCACACTGCCTCCGCCAGCTTGCCTTCTTCCCACAGTGCATCCTGGTGCCATGTCTTCCCCAGGTAAGCGACGCACACGCACCCAGCCATCCACATGATGTAAAAGAAAACGTGATTCATCAGACCAGGCCACCTTCTTCCATTGCTCCGTGGTCCAGTTCTGATGCTCACTTACCCACTGTAGGCACTTTCGGCAGTGGACAGGGGTCAACATGGGCACCCTGACCGGTCTGCGGCTACGCAGCCCCATACTCAACATCTGACACCTTTCTATCAGAACTAGCATTAACTTTTTCAGCAGTTTGAGCTACAGTAGCTCTTCTGTTGGATTGAACCACACGGGCCAGCCTTCGCTCCCCATTCACATCAATGAGCCTTGGCCGCCCATGACCCTGTCGCCGGTTCACCGGTTTCCTTCCTTGGACCACTTTTGGTAGGTACTGACCACTGCAGACCGGGAACACCACACAAGAGCTGCAGTTTAGGAGATGCTCTGACCCAGTTGTCTAGCTATCACAATTTGGCCCTTGTCAAAGTTGCTCACATCTTTATGCTTGCCCATTTTTCCTGCTTCCAACACATCAACTTTGAGGACAAAATGTTAACTTGCTGCCTAATATATCCCACCCAGTGACAGGTGCCATTGTAACGAGATAATCAATGTTCTTCACTTCACCTGTTAGTGGTCATAATGTTATGGCTGATCGGTGTATATTTTAGAAGAATGCTGTATACATATACATACATTATATGCCTGTGACAGCTTGTCTTACTCGTTCCGGCTGTGTCCCTGAGTGTCCTCATCCATTGCTGCCATGACCTCCTTGTGCGGGCAGGAAAGTGTTCAATATCTAGCCTGAAGAGTGCAAAAGTGTGTGTTCATTTGTGTGTGTAATCCTCCCCACATACAGGGAGAGCACTTTCACTCAGGTTCATAACATGTTTGATGACAGATCCATGAATAAGCAATCAGCAGCTTGGGTTGTATTGATGGCATGCAGCGACCTGCAATGACTTCCCCACTCCAACAACATTTAGGAATTCTGGGTAATCAATGCATTTGATGTCTCCAACTGAAATATGTATGCCTGATATCAATATCAAAGCAGAGTATGCATGTCATGTTCATTCTTATTCTCTGAACTCCTTTGAAACGTGTTAATTAGTTTCAGTTTGTTAACTGCATATTGCTTTGAACATCATTTCACACCAGCAATTTACTGATTTGCTTTAGACAAAAAATAAATAAATAAAAGCACGACGTGCAATATCAAATCCCTCATTTGGTTTTTAACAGGTGGAATATTGGGCCTTGTGATGGATTTTATTTGATTATTTGCCTCTGCTCAGCACCGACATGTACAACAGTTTAATTAAAGGAGGGGAAAGCCTGAATGCGAATGTAATTGAAGAGTAAATTGAATTATTGTATTTGTTCAGTCGTGTTGCCCTGTAGGTTTACTCTGGATTTCATTTTACCCAGTCAAAACTCCTGAGAACCTAGCTCCCAGACATGACACTCACACACAGACATGACACACACAGAAGTAGAAACACAAATACACACACAAGCACATAAACAATGTTAATTTCACTGCATCAGTGACATGCATTTATGAAGCCCCCTAGGCATATAAAATTAAAGCCTTTCACTTATTCATTTAATGCACTGCAGTCTAATAAGTTTACTTTCAGGCTGTGGTGGAAAAAAAATAAGAAATAGAAAAAAGCATCTAAGGAAAGAAATCTAAATTAATTGGCAATTTTCTATGCAGATATGAGCAGATACCGAGATATGTGTGCGTGCTTTGGCTCCTTGTATTTCATTGTGGTTTGTCCTCTTTATTAACACACACACTCTCCACATACTCATCTACGTTTAGCTACTCTATCAAGTACAGTGACTCCACTGACTCAGACACAGAGCTGCCAAGGCTACTGCAAGTGAACATCAGGGCTGCAAAATTTTGCATCTTTCCTTCCATGTTTAATAGGGTATTTAACAATACTGAAGATGTAAACGGATGCAGCAGCAGTTACTTTGAATGCTTATTAAGGCCAAACACTGATTAGGTGACATCTGTCAAATATTTTTTTGTGTGTGTGACATCTTTAAAGCCCTAATATACTCCAAAACAGGCATGGAGGACCAACAGCAGGGTGGACAGTACACATATACTACATTTTACAACAATGGGTGTCTGCATACACGGTCAAGTTCACACATGGGCAATCAGGGCTACCAACAGATGTTAATCTAATCCCTTTAATTGAATCAGTCCAACTGAACTGAGTTTCATTGTGAGGTTTGGACTTAGTGCAGGTCAGAGCAGAGCAGAATATTTGAGGTCTGCAGCTCCTGTGTTTCTGTTGTTGATGGGATTTGTTTCTTTACAAACTCTGAGATCACACAGCTCTCCCAAGTGTTTGTTGCAATATTTTCCTCTCTGAGTGAGAGAGTGATGCGCCTTAGCTACTTAGAAAAGACCTCTAATTCCCCACAGACCCAGCATGCATTAGGGTGGAAATCAGGGAGACACTCTGAATGGATGGAGAGTCCATTACAGGGCAAACACGTAGACGGACAGAGGCATGGCTGTGGATTGGTACTGAGTGTGCAGTTCACCTGAGCTGCATGTGAAACACGTTTCACATGTGCTTTGTTTTTTAAAAATGCATGTATATCATTTGGTTGAGCTGGCAGTATAGAGAGGCTCAGTGTTTAGCCCTCTCACCTAACATCAAAACGTTCTCAGCTTTGGTTTTGATTCCATACTCACTGTTAGGAAATGCCGATTGTACCTTTAGGCTGTCAGTCCACATTAAGGTCACCTGTGCAGGACCAGACCATACACAGCTAACTCACTGATGTTTGAATGTATTTTTCATGTTGGCAGGTTCTGAAATTACCACCTGACAGGAAGTACACGCCACCTGAATTTGTCTGTGGGGGACAAATCAGCAAGTTACATTTCTTTTACAGAAAAGTATTTACATCAACTGACAAGTTCCTGACATGATGCCGATCCCATTTACATGAGAGCTGTGTTTCCTGTCCTGCATCAATCTAACTATGGACTGTTGTTGGAATGTTGTTTTACTACTCATACCTTTGAGATAGTGTATAAAACATATTGTGAGGTCCGATCTAGAAAGGTGCTTATAAGTAATTTTAGACATTAAAATGACACTACCCCACCCATATTGGCACAAGTAATTTGAATATACGTAGGCAGAAGGTTAATTTTGGACCATAGCCTGCCAATCACACTATTTAACTGAAACGTGACAGATTCATACATTGAAATTCCATTCACTGAATAGCTCATCATCTGTATTAGTATTTCTTAACCTATTCTGCACTGTGACCTCTTTTTTAACTTCTTTTTTTTTTAAATTCTCATGAGCTCAGTTAATTGCAGAGTTGTTAAGATGTTATGTTAATTTGAGTATGAAAACAAATCATGTTAGAAGCCTCCTTTAACCATATCTGGATATCAGTTGACCTCATGTGGAGTCCAGACCTAAAGTTGAGAATATATGAGATATTGAACATGAATATGGCACCAAACAACTATTTGCTAAGTAAATATACAGTGGAGTAATGGCGTCCTGATCAGAGAATGATGTCACACACTGTGTGTGTGTTGTTCTCCGAGCTGCTCTCTTCTTTGTTTTGAAATCCGGGACGGCTGCGCGTGCATATGAGTCCCTCCGCTTTGTAAAGAGAGAGTAACCGCCCATGCAGCATTGTAAAAGCGAGATCAGAGCTGGCTCACTCACTACCAGAGACTCCAGTTCTTTCATGTTAGTTCCCTCCAGTCTCTCTTTTCCCCGTCTCCTCTCTGTACATTCATGAAGTAAAGTACATTTCCCAACCAGTCAGCAGTCAACATGGACAAAGAGAGACTATACCGAGAGAGGTCGGCACCTCCAGCTAGCTGCTGCACATATGTTGAGAATCGAGAGTGAAGATAAATCCACTTTTTAATCCCAAAAGTTTAAAAATACATCAGCTGTCTGTCGGCGAGCAGCGGCTCTGTCCCTCCTCCGCTCCGCCCAGTCCTCCCCACACAACCCCCACAAAGCCCAGCGATACACGCAAATTTTTCACTATAGTTGAATATGTACTGTTAGTATATATTTATAGACTAGTTATAGATGGTTTTGGTGAGTTTTATTTTGTTTCTGTCGAGTTTTGCGATCTGCGAGCAGCAACGGCAGAGAGAGACAACGGGTAGAGCAGTAGAATTAAGGGTTTATTTCAACCAAACCAGAGTTGGTGATTGTTGGAACAGTGGAACGACTAACCACGGTGGTTTTGGTGAGTTTTATTTTGTTTCTGCCGAGTTTGAAGTGTGTTTTACGATCTGCGGCGTAAAATTTGTGTTTTTGACAGTGGGGTATGGTTGCTTTCAGGTGAGCAACAATAACGACTGTTTCTGGTTAGGGGGAGGTGTGGCCAACGTGCCGATTTGTTTTGGTCTGAGATGCTGGTACCAGTGCGACATCTTGTGGCATCAAATATCGTATATATAGCCTTTAAACAGAAGGACCTAAATAATAGTAAAAGCTAGTATTACATAGTATTTTTCATGTTTTATTTTCCCATGTACTATATTTGAGTTACTTTTTACATTCATAGCAGGTGAGTTTATGTATATTCTGCAGTTGCATTTGTTTGCACACTCAGTAGGTTAAACCTGTTTGAAAACATCAGCTTCAAAAGTTTCTCTTTTGTCAGTGGGAAAAAGTTTGATGGCGAGATCTCACATCACACTCAGAAATTCAATCAAGATTAGTGTAAGCCTGCTATAAGCTTCAGTAATTAGTGCTCCTCCAAGCAAGGCGAGCTTACCATTCAACTAAATAAGGGCTGCTGCACCAGGCTTAGAGTAATTGCCTTACTCTATAAATCTTAATTTCTCTTACTTCATGCATTGCATCCAATTGAATAAGAAATTTAACATCCATATGTTAGCACTTTTTTCTTTTCGAAGAGGAAATTATTCTGTGTTATGGATGTTGTCCGTGTATATATTTCTAGATGGAAAAGAAAGGGCATGGTGAGTTCTCACCTCATGGTGAGTTCTCACCTCCCTATCTGCTCTTCGTGTTGGTTTTTGCAGATGTGCAAACAATGCATAATAATTTGAATTATATTATTTTGTGTTTGCATGCTGTCACACGTAATTAACACTAAAACAACACAATCCTTGCCAAAAATCCAATAGGAGTGATTGTTTACTGTTTGCATGGTGCCAACATCTGGCTCTGAAACAATGTTTCAGTGGTGTTGCCACCTAAGGATTAGCTTGGCAATGGCATTTGATTGAATATGTTCACTGGCATTTTTGGCTTCTTATTAAACAAGACTAAAAGTGTAATGCCCCATTAACGTCCCTTATTGTACTTGGGTTTACTTGACTTGGGTTTAACACACAATATACAGTACTAACAGTTTAGCATTTTTAGAACCTTACAGGTAAGAAGGATCAAAGTAGATAGTTTGTTCTGAAAGTGGTTGTAAAATTTAGTTGGTTCATTCTCTGGGGAACATGTAGGGCGGCTGTAGTGCGGGTCGTCCAGTAATCCCAGGGTTGGTGGCTCGATCCTCCTCCTCCTGTCCACATGTCAAAGTGTCCTTGGGCAAGACACTGAACCCGAAGTAGCTCCCGATGGAGATCAACACCTTGCATGGCAGCTCTGTCGCCATCGGTGTGGGAATGGGTGAGTGAGACCAATCTGTAAAGTGCTTTGGGAACCTTTTAAGTTGAAAAGTGATATATAAATGAAGTCCATTTAACAAGTACTCATTACTGCCATGAAAAGATATCTGTTAGATCATGAGATATCTTGTGTGCAAAATTTTCAGATTGTCCTGAGGTTAGTCCTGATTCACAATAACATGCCAACAATTGGGTTACTCTGACATGGAAGTCAGTGCTACACACTCCTACACTCATTCAGATCTACTTAAGCAAAGCTATGGAATGTTGCAAATGCTAAGGGTTCATCATCTGGAGATTGCAAATTCAGTAAATTTTGTGCCAATTTTCCAGTGAAGTTTTAATATTTTTTGCTCTAGAGGTAAGCTCTAGATGGAAGGTCATGGAATCATTAAAAGCATTAGGATTTATTTTCTGGAGACCACACCAAATTTCATGCAAATCTGATCCTGTCATTAGCCAAAATGTTGTTGAAGTGAACCCAAAAATGAGTTGCCTTGTGAAGCTACTCATCATTTCTTGGGTGAAAAGCAATTACAATTTAATTTTACAGTTGAATTGTGTTTTTTTCAGTATAGCTAGTTCATTAATGTAGAAAGTACAGTCCAAACCAAATATATAGCCCTGGGACACTGCATGGTACTGCTTCCCAATCTGATATCTGTCATTTACAACTACACATTTGTCTTAGAAATGTACGTTTTGAAAGAAATATAATTTTGCCTATATTTTGTTTTTATCAACATAATCAGGAACAAACACTGTTTTCAACCAAATCGAAAGACTGCTAAGAATGTTTTTATCTCCTTCCTGCTGCTCTAATTAACATCTGCTTGCCAACTCCATGTTTTTACTCTAGAGTTGAATGAAGATATGTGATTGGAAGTGATTGGCATACTAATTCTACATCAGCGAGACAAATTTTTTCCTTCTGTGACTCTCAGTATCCCAAGGCAAATCTAATTTCTTCTGTGAATTCTACTGTGTGAAATTCTTTCTATTCCCTCATGTTGAGCTCTGACTGGTGAAGTCAAAAGGAAAAATTGGGCAGTTGCTGTGATTTATAAATATTGCCTGTAAGAGAAGCGGATGAAGAGATTTTCTGGTTACTTTGGCAGTGAGTGATAATAAGTTGTACTTGAAAATGTGTTCAGTGTATTAGTTGCACACTGTGTTTTGAGGATGCTGTGTGTTCACTAAAAAAAGAAAGATAATGATGCAATGTGTGACCGAAATGACGGCACTTCCAAAAGCTGGACAAAATGTGGATGATGATGCGACAGGTCCAGCAAAACTGAAATATATTTTTTTTTTAAGTAAAATGAAATTAAAACCACAGTAATAAATGCTTGGAAAAACATTTTTCTTGCTTTTTGTAAAGATTTCAGATTTGAAATCGGCAGTGGAGTTCCATACAAATTTTACAACAGTTGGTGCATGCTTTGTATATATTACAAATTGCAGCATTGCCATCATTAGCACTCAGTGTATATGTCATAAAATGTCTAGGGGTGACATTGTTGGTTAGTTGTTTTGTCATTCAGTCGAGCACTTTTGTCCAGAGTGAAGTATGTTGATGAATATTGGATGGATTGCCAAGAAATTTTGTACAGATATTCATATTCCTAAGAGGATGAAACCAAATTACTTTGTTGATCTCCTGACTTTTGATCTAGCATTTCACTTATCCGGTGAAATATGTCAACATCTATGGGATGGATTGCCACTAACTTTTGTGCAGACATTCATGGTCCCCAGAGGATGTATCCTAAAGATTTTGTCGATCCCCTAACTTTTCATCTAACTCAAGAAAAAGGGTAAAAGGGTTTGGTTTAGTGTGAAATTTTTCAATAAATATTTGATGGATTGCCATGAAATCTGGTACACACATTCATGTTCCCCTTAGGATGCAATGTAATAACTTTGGTGATCCCCTAACTTTTCATCTCGCACCATCATCAGGTCAGATTTTCAGTTTGTCCAATACTTTGGTTTATGACCCAAAACTGATGATATTCTCATCAACCTCAGTTATACTTTCTGTTTAGTGCTAATTAGTCAGTATGACTACATCCATCCATCCATCCATCCATTATCTATACCGCTTATCGTCAGAGGGTTGTGGGGGGGCTGGAGCCTATCCCAGCTGACATTGGGCGAGAGGCGGGGTACGCCCTGGACTGGTCGAATATGACTACATGTCAGCGATAAATATGCTAAACTAAGATGGTGAACATGGTAATTATTATACCTGCTAAACATCTGCATCTTAACATTGTTATTGTGAGCATGTCAGCATGCTCACAGAGCTAACATGGCATGTCTAGTTTGTTTTTGCATCTTCGACCATGAAGGCAAGGCAAGGCAAGGCAGCTTCATTTATATAGCACATT